>PVLD010010019.1:0-73228 GCA_004027595.1 Dinomys branickii | reverse complement strand
GTTGAGATGATTAATTGTTTGACCAATTTCGCATGTCTGTATCTGTGTTCATGAATATACACTTCGAAGATATCAATAGGTAAAGCAACAACCATTGTTGAGTCCATGTCACATTGTCTGTAAATCAGTTTTGATTGTACTATTTCTTATGCTACTTTGTGTCTGTTTGTTAATATGTTTTTGTGCTTTTACTTTCAAAAAAAAAAAAACAAACTGAATGGAGAGTCCTGAAGACAAAAATGTAAAAAGGACTAATATAATTGTGTCATCACAAATACAGGGAAGAAAGAAGTTGGACTTTCAATACATGTTTGGTTATAGTTGGGGCAACATTAAGGAAAAATTGGATCTATTTCTCATATCATTTGCTACTACAAATACTAAACAAATCGATCACTTCTCAGAAAAATATGAATCATGGAAATGAAGGAAATCTTTCATAATTTTGACTCAGTGTAAACCTTTTTCAGTATAAGAATCAATTGAAGCCAGGCATGGTGGCTCACATCTGGAATCCCAACACCCTGGAGTCTGAGGCAGGAGGGTTATTCAAGCTTGAGGCCAGCCTGAACTACATAAAGAGTTCAGGGCCAGTCTGAACCACAGAGAAAGACTCTGTCTCAAAAAAAAATAAAAATTAAGAAACAAAAGAGGAATCAATGGATATATCTGACTAGATAAAAAATTATGTGTGGCAAAAGATAGCATATGCAACATCAAAACAACAAGAGAAGGAAAATTCACAGCTCAGATTACAAAGGGCTGGTCACCCTAAACATTGCCAGCACAGTTTTAGTGAGGCTACTGTTTCCCTCCAACAGCATAAAGTCAGCTGTGGGTTCCAGCTTCCCACATGAACCAGGTGTGGTTTGCAGGCAGCAGCTGAAAGTCCTGGGCTCTCTGAAATGACTCCTCCCCCTACAGGGAGGTGAACACATGGAGAAGACTCAGGGTTTTGGAAAGGCAGCACACAAGCAAGACCTGGCAGGGTGAGGAAGGGGACAATCCTTAAGTTTTCAAGAGTGAATGGGTTCAAGAGGTCTCAATTTTTGCAGTGATCTCTCTTCCCTAGTATCCCATGACTTAGCTTCTCTGTTACAGGGACATGGGTTTTACTATGACATACATGAGATGCATCAAGCAGACTCTGAAGTTGGTTGCCGTTTAGCAAGGTGTTCCTTTCTCCTAAGGGAATTGAGAAATGGTGCAGCCTCCCTTACAGTCATCTCCAGGCCCCCTGTCACATGGACCAGTCCTCTGTCAGTGCGCACCAGGAGCCAAAGCCTGCATGGAGGGGCAAGCAATGGAATCCAGTTTTCTTTCTCCTGCTACTTGAGGTCCTATTGGTTAATGGATTGCATTTATTCTAAGGTGTGATTTTGCACACACATCACCTGCACTGAGCCAGGGTGCACTTGGCAGAGGGGAGAAGCTCATTACGAAGTCTGAGCCACAGCGAGATGTTAGCATGTCATTAATATGCATAAGTGCAGATATCTGTCTGTGTTTCATAATGGGATTTTATTTATGTAGTGCAGTACTTGACGGATATAAGGGACTCCATTCCCAGCTAGAGAGATTCCTAAATAAAAAGAGCAAGTTCTTGTAGAAGTAATCAGACAGAGTGGAGGAGTTCAGGTTCCTGTGTCTCCCTTCATAAAACAACAGCCCTTGAGATTTGCCTCAGATGTCTCACATGCAGACAGGCTCAATGTATTCCCTCCTCTCTTCAACAGCTCCAGTGTAAGTCTTACTGCGCTGCATTCTCTTAAAATACTCAAATTGCAAATAAATCTGCTTTTACTTTTTTTTCTTTCATTAATTCTGTTTTATCTGCAAATGCAGTTTACTGGTGCCACCGGCTAGAAAGCAGACTTATGTCAAGCTGTGCACACACTTTACATTAACAAATGTGCCACCTTCTTTGGGGGGCTGGGCCATGTGAGGGCTCAGCGCGTCTACCTGCTGGAAAAGAGTAGCACAAACAGAATCATTATGTGGATTCCCAAGGCCATCTTTTATTATGGTTTATGTCTGGATATCCCCACAAAGCTTCATGTATTCACAGGTAGGGCTTTGGGGAGGTGTGGTGGATTAACTAATGGTGAACTTGTAACACCCAGCTGAACTGAATCAGCGTGGTTCTGGGTGTGGAAGGCCCATCTGAGGATTGTTGCCAGCAGCATAAAAGCATAACTGGAGGGGAAGATGGTGCTGTTGATTCTCCTGGAGAAGACTGGCATGCTGGGTTTCCTGATATGAGCTCGGCTGTTCTCATAGTCCATGGAGCATGGATCCTCACTGTCTCTGAGGATGGCTGTGGTTCTTTCTCGGGAAGTTCTCATGCTTACCTTGAGCATTGCTTCCTAGCTCCAGTGCAGAGCCCTCAGCCTGCTGGCACAGATCCTTTATCCTGCTGGCACAGACTTTCTAGCTTCCAATTACTGGCCTTTGAGACTTCCCCATGCAGATCCTTGATATGTACTTGCATGAGTGTTACGGTTGATACATTGTGTCAGCTTGGGGAGTCTGGAGGTTTGGCTGAGTGATTCAGCAGGAAGCCAGGGTGCTTACCTTGCATACATCCTGAGCCTGTGGAAGAGGAGGGCATGGAGACTGTGTGAGAGCTACATGCCCCCTAGGTGGGGGTAGCCTGTTTACAATGTAAGGGAAGGAGAAAGGCTGCTTGCAGCCCTTCCTCCCTTTTGCTCTTCTGGTTTTGCTGTGTTCTGCTGCCATGAATGTTTGCCCTCTGCCATGTGCCACTCTGCCTCAGAACCTGCCAAGTATGGACTGAAACCTCCACAAACTATAAGCTAAATAAACCTTTCCTTCCTTCATTTTGGGTATTGGGTAGTTTGTCTCAGCAACGAGAGTAAAGTAACCAAGACAATGAGACATTATCGTGGACTCTAGACCTCCAGCTGGATGCACGGAGGACATTGCCATGGACTCTTGGTCTTCAGCTGGACTCACGAAGAACATTGCTGTGGAATATAGGCCCTCAGCTAGATTCTTTGGATCTCTAGTGTGTGGACAGATCTCCTGCACGTTTCCGCGTTTGACTCTTACAGTGAATATTATAAAATAATCCTATAAATTATGTGTCCTTTATTAAATCCATTCCCTTGTAAACCATGACTACAACAGGAAGTTATTGGATCCTGGGGGTGTGATACTCAGCAGTGGAAGAATCCATTAATGAATTTATAGCTAAATGTGATGCTGGGAAGTAAGCCTGATAGGAAGAGGTGAGTCCCTGGGGGCGTGGCCTGGGAGGATGTACGTCCCTCCCTCCTCCTGTGATCTTTCTCTGCTTCCCATAGCTGTGCTATGAGCTCTTTCTCCTTTGCTATGCCCTTCTGCCATGCTGCCCTGCCTTGGAGCCGACTATGGCCTGAAATCTTTACAAACTGTGAGCCAAACCAAACATTTCCTTCCTTATGTTGTGAGTGTTGGGTGTTTTTTTTCCAGCAATAAGAAAGTAGCTGTGACATCTTCTCACTACTTACGTCCATTGTGAGCCAGAAAAACTCAACTCCTTAGCAGGACATGCAGAGTACTATTCAGAACTTTTAGCCAGAAAAACCTCTCCTGTTGAGTCTTCTCTTTGCAACTGCACAGGGTTTAGTGTCATTCTGTCTCCAATGTGTAGCAGTTCCTGGGACTAGCAAACCCTAAATATAAATATGTATTGCATATGACCCTCGGAACTGGGAATATATTTAAGATAATATAACCCACCAGAGTGGTTTCACTTTCTTGTGAGTGGACAGCCAACGAACACAACCAGAAGATAAAAAATAGAGCTTTCTTACCTGCAGCAAGTAAGGAGAGCATGGGAGTCTTCTGCGAAAGGAAGATGCTCTTCCACAAAGGAAGCACGAGGATTTTATTCAGAGAACCTGTACATACATATTCATATAGAAAAGCACTGTAGGGGCTGCACATCCTGAGCAAGTTTAAGGTGTACATTTCTAGCACGCTCAGTTAAGCACATATTTCAAGAAGAGAGATGGCAGACACATTTCTGGGCATGTTCCATTCAACATTATGTAGCACATGTGCAAATGTTAAAATGGCATACAAGACCACCCTGGGCGTACTCAATTCCAGGTCTTAAAGACAGCAGGTTCCTCCCTTGCTTAGCAGTAATAGGATGAAGGAGAAAGTTCACATCAGAAATACAAGGTGGTGTACTGGAGGGTATGGGGAAATCCAAACCTGATAGAGGAATTCCTATATGCTAGACATGACTCTTGTGCCCCTTGACATAAAACCAAACTCCCTGCATAACCACTGATTTCTGTTACTATAATAGATTATGTTTTCACAGTCTGTAGTTCACATAAATGGAGCCATGCAGACAAAGTCATATATCTGTTGCTGCCAGTTCCTCCTCCTCTTAGCAGAAGATGGGAGTAGCTCTTCTGGAATGAGTGCAGCAATTCTACTGCTTTCATGAGGAGTCTTAAGCAGGTAGCCCTTGCAGGAGCTGCAATACACCTGAGAGCTGACTGTCCACCCGGAGCTCCTAAACATAGTTGTCCTCGTCTACATTTTAAAAAATATTAGTTTTCAGTGAATTAGGAGGTTTTAAATATGCTTTGTAATTCTTAAGTTTCTTTTGAAGCAAAAGAACAATGACTTAATGCTATCGCCTGGCAAAAATGAGACGCACCTCTGCTGCGTGCACATGTGACACCCACCCACCACCACCCTCACCTCAACTGTCTGTTGCAATGTATTGAGCCAGAAGCCCATGGAAGTCACAGGCCATGGGGATTTAGCCCATGTGAGCTTATGAATATTTTCTGAAAGTGTCTTTAGCTTCTATCATAATTTCAAAGAGGTACATGAATCTAAAAAGGATAAAACTAATTTGGGTACAATTACACAAAAGCTTGTAACTGAACCCAGAGAAGAACATTAATGTAAAACTGACAGCACAAAGCCATAATTGAACTGGATTCCATCATTTATCACTCATTACTAATATCCTGATGAGAAATCAAGTAGGTTTTGAGTGATGAATAAAGTTGTTACCTGCACTTGCTTAATGAAGTTACCCAAGCACACACCAAAATGATATAGAAATAGCCCAGCCAAAGTTTGGAAATGCTGCTGTAGTGATTTTAAATAAGAAAGCTTCCAGTGAATATATTAGTTATAACCCATAGGATAATGATTAGAACTCAAGTCCACTGGATATTTATTCAAATTACAATTAATCTTGAACTCTCATTTTCCTGAATACAGACCTTGTTTTCAGAAAATTGCATAATCTTGATACTACTTGAGTATAATTTCCCTCATTTCATCCTGTTAATTCTATTATTAAGGGAAGTTTCTTTTTTAAATATGAGGCCAGAATTGGCTTACTGTGCTTTACCATTCATGATCAGATTTTTGAAGTCTAAGAGAAGAGTCCTTATTTCCTTCATATTTAATGTATTACACAGTAGATTCTGCTTGTGCACTGATACCCTACTATACTAGTTGGTGGGTTGTACTTCTTCTGAATGTATTTTTAGAAGGAATGAGTATGATACATTGTGAATTTGGAATCCATTTGATCTCCTCAATTTTGAATTAAATTACATAATTCAAAATAGGCACATTTTATTCTTTGCCTTTTGAAAGTTCCACTTTTCAGAGATTCTGATAAATGAATATCAATCATTGAATTAAAGTAATGATTTATTGGGAGCTTTAGAATCACATTTTTTCCCTCTGCATATAGGTAGATGAATCCTAAGTAACAGATATAAAAGATAAATTATCCAAGAGACTGGATAATTCAATACCTTCTTTAGTAATTTCTTTCACTATTATAAAATTTTTATTATAAAATATTTAATGTTGCAAAATTCGTCATTATGTAAGGGAGGAATCAGTTACAAGAAAAATACAGCTAATTTTCTTGTTCACTTAGAAATAATCTATGCGATCTCAATGTTATGTCATTTGCATTAGTTGAAAAAGCAAGCATTTAGGTAACAATTTCTTAAATTCCTATGGTGTCTGAAATCAAAAGCTTAAGAAATTTTAAGAATGAAAGGAAAGACTGTCAACTAGTTCATTAACTTGCAATATTTCACTTGAAATCAAACACTTAGAGCAAATAAAAAAAATCGAAGGATAACTATGTTTGGGATATGATATTGACTGGATCTTCTTGAAGATACATAATTTAGTTTTATGGTGAATTTGGTAATGGAAGTTGTCAAATAGCACTGAAGTAGCATTGAAGTAGCCTATTAATTCTTATTAAGCTCACTGATCTTATATGATAGGGCTATTATACTCTTAATAATACATATTCTTTAGGGATTTATGTAGAGTTTATTATTTCAGCTTCAAGAAAGTTGCTACTCCTTCTAACACTCTCCTCAATGAAGTTTTTATTAAATTGAGGCACAGTCTGCCACTCAATTTGGTAACAGTGTTTTTACCTTTAAATACTGACTAACTAGGTGCCAGGTGGCTTGCACTGGCTGGATGCAGGTTTCCCTGTCCTGTGGTGGGAAGTTAGGTGCGCCCACTCTGGAGGCCACCTAACGGATGCCTGGGAGTTCTTTGGCAGTGTCTGCTCTTTACTTAATCCTACCACTTGACATGTTTCACCAAGTCTAAAATTTCATTAGATATAAACTGCAAACATTGTATGTTCCATTAAGAACCAAAAAACTGCAAATTAAACTAAGACACACCCTGGATGAAACTGTCTTAAAATGAGAAGAAGTTACTGAGCTCTTCAAGGGCTCCACTCCAGAGGCCTCTCATTTCCCACCCTGAGTCACCTGGTTTGGAAAATGTAGCCATGTCTGTGAGGACAACTAGCATAGCAAAGTGCTGTTTGACATGGAAAAGTTAACATATGCCCAGGTAGTTACCCCAAATACAGTTCTTAGTCTGAGCACTCCCAGTAAGGTGCTAACTAAAGTTAGGTCTGTGTAACAGGGTGTTCCAAACAGGAGATCCCTTATCTTTCATCGGCAATGTCTTGGTTATTCAGAGGTTGTTGATCTCTTCTAGGGAGTCTTTGTGTCAGTCTCAGAGCTCTTGGATCCCTACACTGAACTGTCTCAAGATGGATGTACAAGAAGCTGCTCTGGATAGTCATAATGTATCTCTAAAGGATGCAAAAAGAATGGCATGAAAGTGTCACATCCACACTCATTCATGCACACAAAGCATAGTATCACCTACTTAGGGAGCCTTAGAAATTTGTCAGGTCACTATATATACACTTTATAAATATTTAATCTTAATCTTATAATACTCACAACAACCTGGGAGGCAGGTACTAGCACATCTATTTACAAACAAAATTGAATCCTGCCAAGATTTTTACTTGTTCATGAGATGCAAATAGCAGCCTGGAAAGTCAAGATTCAAACCCAACTCTGTCATCTTTAAAGCCAGTTGTTTTTAAATCATTATGATACCTCCTCCAGAAACATTACCTTTTATACTCTTTAGTTACATTATTATTTTTTTAAATTTTATCCTAACTTACTCTGAAAGAGCGTTGGGATAGAATACCTTCCTCACACGCATATCCTACACCAAATTATATGGAATTGGAGGAGTTTAGATTTGATTTTTTGTTCTAACATTTTAATTTTTACTAATTAAGTTCTTAAGATGCTTCTATATTCTGACATGACTTCTTCTTTGAAGTCTAGGAAAGCAGATGTTTCTCCACTTCCTGTTCTTTTCCTCTTGGAATTCAATAAATAGTTTTATCTGGAAAGAAGCAAGATGCAAGCTTAGAAGTCCTGCTATCGATCCTTTCGTGTTTTCCTAATGTCTTTACTTTATAGTGTGGTCAGTCAAGGAATCAGGGATCTTCCCTCAGTCCAACGGATGTATTGGCTATAGGGAAAATCAGTGCTACTAAATAATATACTTTGAAAAATGTCACGGTGCAGAATCTGGATGATTCCAGTCCCCAAAAGTTAATGACAATGTGCTCATCCTTTTAATGGAAACATTACTAGGAGTCTCCTGGCTACATAATCCATCATATTGCAGAAGACTTGCTGACTTATGCTTTGTGACGGGCCAGTGAGAAAAATATACAAACTCATACACCAGTGTTGCAAATCAATTCTGCGGCAAAGTGGAAATAACTCTTGTACCAATAAGCAGTAAGACCTACAGGGAAAAAAATCCTTTTCTGAATTTCCAACTTGCAGATAGAAAGAGAAGTCATCAATCACACTGGAGAGCTCCCATTTCAGGGCGGTTGTTCTTAAAGACAAACCAGATGAAATCAGACAAGACCAGAATATGCAAACGCCTTTGGATTTTTCCATAGTCTTGGTGCAGCGAAGAAGCAAGTCAAAGTAAGACTGTTTTCTCTTTTCTTCTACATGTGAAACTTGAGTCCAGCAAAACCTATACACAGGCTCAGTTTATTGTCAAAATGACTAATTAATCTCTCCACAAATGGCTATTAATCATAGATTAATGAGAGATTCTCTTCATGCTGCAAATGCAGGTTCTGTGGAAATCCATTCTCCTTGGTACTTGAAGCAAGCTAAAAGCATGCAGAACTCAATTAATCTTGGAGCAGCATGGGGTGTTTGAAATGGCTCACAGTTTGAAAAGGAGCAAACAGCGAAGACATTTAAACTGTCCATATTTCATCGTGTAAATTCAGAAGCACTTAATCATCGCCTGCACATTCTTTTGTGGCCTTTCTTCCTCTGCCATGTTATAACCGTGTTTCAAACCTTCCGCTCCCCTCCTTGTACACTGAAGCACAAACCAAAAAGACTGGGGTTTCTAATAACTTGGGTTCTCAGTTCTCTTGGATACACAGACAATGACTAGAATATATATAATGTTATGTAATGTTACTGTGGCTGGATATATATGTCGAAAGAATAGTATCTGTGTCTAGTTGCATCAATTGTGAGCTGAATGCTAGTTCCTTCTGGGCAACATCTAAATTAGCTTAATTTCCAGATGGATCTGGAATTCACCTAAGGAGGAAAATATATGAAGTTTGCTTCAGTTAAAGACTCCTGAGAAAACACTTCTATTTTATAATGAGGTCCTTTTGTTCACTGGGCACTTACTCTGTGCCAGGTCCTGTGGTAATAAGGATAAAACACGGATTGATTTTATTTCTCACTGTCTAACAATAGAAACGAAGGGCTATTTCCTTAAGAGAGGAAAGGCAAAAGGAAGACCTGACATTGGGCACCTGTGTACAAAAGTCCATGTCATGTGGCTTGATGGTCACTAATCACAGAGGCCTAGTTATTGGCTGCCTAGGGGAGGCAGATGAGAGTTTCTAGCAGGGAGTGATGCTGGGAAGGCAGGGGGAGGCCACGTTATGAAGGGTGCTCTCTGTCTTTCTAATGTGTTGGGCAATGCCAGAAGTTTAGGTTAGGACTTTGTGTCAATTCTTTGCACCTCGGGCCATGACTGAAAAGACATTTGTTGGCCCTGGAATGAGAGAGAGCAGACTTGGCATGTGGGAAGGACCTGAATAGTGGTATCCAGGAGGCTGACTGTTTACTTCTTTATAGTGGTGATTCTTCATCCTTCCTGTGATACACAATCTGTGGCCCACAAAAACTATGCAGTGTCCATCCTCTGTGATCACAGCTCCTTTGTATTGCTTTTAAAACAACAATTCATGTGGCCATTGTTTGGCTATATGAACTGTTGACCAATTGTTGTTTCTGACTCATTCTAAAATAAAGCCTCATGCTTTGCACACACAAGTTCCTGTCCCATAACACTCTGTGGCCTGTTGTCTGAGCTTCCGTGTGCCCTGAAGGGAAGGGGAAGAGCTCTGTTCCGCCTTCTCTGTAGGTCTTATGCTCCTTTTTATACTATTTGGGTACATTTTTGTTAAATGTGACCTTTAAATCTTCACAATTGAAAACTGTTTATAAATCATCATGTGCTTTGTATGCTTTCTTAGAGCTTCTGATATCTTCCTACTTCAAGGATACTTTTCTAGGCCCATTATAAAATGTCATACTTGCTTATTCAGTCATCTCTTTGAAATGAGCATATACATATATACTTATTGAAAGTTTATTTCGATCTCTGGGTCTGTGGCTGCTGCTAGCATTTATCACATATCGTCTTATCTTTAAAAGCAGGTCCGGCAGAGAAACACTGGCACAGGCATGGAATGAACCCTTCCAATGCAGTACTGATGGTCTGTAAAAGAGCTAGGCCAGCAGGCTTGATGCCAACAAAATGATGCCAATGATGAAATATCAATGTCAATATGTGCTATTGATATCAGCATTTTGGTATTAGAGTAATATCACTGAGAGCAGTGGAGGACGGAGCTGATGTGGGCTGTTTGACCCCTTGCTGGTTTAGTCTTGCATAGGTTGCCTTCTGCGAGGCAGGGCGTGTGGTGCAGGCTGGGTGCGGGAGATAAACGAGCACTTCAGCAGTGCTAATGGTGTTCGTGGTCTCTGCCCTTTTTTTCGGCTAGCAAATATTTTTAAAATGTACTTTTTTTCAATTTAATAAAATACATGGCATAATATGTAATGGAAAGAGTGAATTGCTTTTATTGTTTTATTCCACGTGTACTCTAGTTTCAGAACAAGGAGTATAATCCCATGTATCTCTTCCCACAGGCCAACCCCTTCGCAGTGCACAGAGCAAGGTGCCAACCCTGGCTCAACCCCCAGGGTTTCCCGATTTCCTTTCCGCACGGCATGATCTCTTGGTCTCCACTTGCAGACTCAGCCCTCTCTCAAACTTTGGGTCAGCAAAGTTTTCATATTCCGAGAGAACAGCATGGACATGGTGGATCTGGGGCTTAAGACACGAGACAAAGAACTAGGTTCCAGCTGTAGATAGCACAGCCTTGCTCTGTGGGCAGAGTGCAGAGCTTTGAGTCTCTGGCAGGCAGGCGAATCCTCCCTAATCCTTCCTTGGTGTTCTCCATCGCTGAGAGCTGCTAGGTCACAGATATTGCCACCTAGCATTACTTAGCTTTTCAAGGATCATGACATTCTTGTTTAATGCATCATTAAAGATATTTTACTGCTTAACTATTATTGTTTTATCTTATGTGCCATTAATATCATATTTTATTTCCTCTGGACATCAGAACCATCTTTATTCCATTTTTTTTTATGTCTGAAGTTAACTATGTATTTTTGTTTTCACTCTTTCCAGACAAAGCAGCCTGACATCGTGAGAAACTTTGCAAGGATGAGGTCACCCAAACCTGAGAAAACAGGTTGCAACTTGAAAGAATCAGGGATGCTCAGCCTGAAAATTTTCTCCTGACCAAAAGTTTTGCTAAGGAAGTGGCAGTGACCGAATCAGAAGGAAATGGCAGACTTCTGCACCTTCACACAGGGTGAATTCTAGCGCTTTGCTTAGGTTGAATCAAAGAATCTGAAAAGATGTCTGCAACCAGAGCTCAGCTTCATCTCCTAGCTTTATGAAACATGTCTATGAAACAAGCAAATTAAAAAGGTGGATCTTTGCCTCCACTGTTCAAAATTTCATGTGTGCATTTTTAGCTACCTAAGAGTTTCTGTATGTCAGAAGGCAAGAAAACGTGATCCATAATCAAAAGAAAATATGGCTGGTAGTGAACACAAGATGACCCAGTTAGTTGAATTAACTGACAGACCTTAAAACAACTATTACAAAAGTTTAAAGGGTTTATAGGAAAAGAGAGATGTAATGGTGAAAATGTGGACTATTTCCAGACAGAAATACAAACCCTAAAAAGGAAATACATTGCAAGCTAAAAAGGAAAATAAAATGACTGAAGGTATATTGATACAAATTACCGAACTGCAAGGGACTTAAAAAAAAAAAAACAATGAAAACAAATGCAAATGAGGCTCTAGGGGTATTATAAACTGAGAAGTCTCAGAAAAAAAGGAGTGTTTTTGCTTTTTATTTTTTGAAAGTCTTTTTCTCAGGGCATTTTAGATATCATAGGATTTGTAGCTCTGTATGATATTTCTTGCTTCTTTTCTTCCCATCCCCCTCTCCTTTCTTCAGCCTTCCTTTCCCTCCTTATTTACAAAAGCTTTGTTTCCATTTTTTCCTTTTATCCTTTCTTTCTTGTCTCTTCTGTTCTATCCCCCTTCCCCTCCATTGTTCCCCTTCCCATTTGAACTTTTTAAATCCTTATTTCCAATATTTATTATACATTTTAGTCCTTACTTACACTTTTGGTTACTCACACCAGAGAAACAATATGATATTTAAGCATGTGTGTCCAATTTATTTCACTTAAAGAGTGTGAACTCAAATCCATGTACCTAGAAATGTTTCAAGCTTATCCTTCTTTAAGGCAGAGTAGTACTCCATTATATAAAAAAACCATACTTCTTTATCCATTCATCAGTTAATGTTCATTTGGGCCATTTACAAGATTTAGCTATTAAAAACTGTGCCAATATAAACATAGGTGCACATATGTTGTTGGGGTATGATGCTTTTAATTCTTTTGGGAAGATATCAAGAAAGGGAAGAGCTGGGTCAAATGGGACCTCTAGTCCTAATTTTGTTTGAGGACTCTCCACACTGATTTTCATAGTGGTTGCACCAGTCTACACTCCCACCAACAGTGGAGAGGAGTTCCTTTTTCCCCACAGCTCTGCCAGCATTTGTTATTGGGTGATTTTTTTTTTATTAATAGCCATCCCTTCTGTAGTGAGAGAATCTCAGTGTTGTTTTAACTTTTAAAAAATTCTTTAATGACCAATGATTTTCCTATACTTATTTGCTATTTCTGCTTCTTCATCTGAGAAGTATGTATTCATCTCAGATGCTCATTTTTGGATTGGGTCTTTAAATTTGGGGGGTGTCTGATTTTTTCAGTTCTTTGTATATTGATAGTAGTCTTTTGTTTGAGGAACACCTGGCAAAATTTTCCCCACAGTGTGGGTTGCTTTTCCACTCTGCTGATGGTTTCTCTTTCTGTACAAAAGTTTTTAAATAAAATGAGATTCCAGTTGTTGATTCTTTGTGATATTTCCTGCACAGTCTAGGTTTTGTTCATAAAGTTTTTGCCTACACCAATTCTTTCAAGAGTTCTACCTATTCTATCTCCCAGCAGATTTAGCGTTTCTGTTTTAATATTTAGATCTGTGATCCACTTTATTTTAGCTTAGTGCATGGTGAAATATAGGGGTCTAGTTTTAATATTCAGCATGTGAAAACAAACAAAATTCAGCATGTGAAAAGCCAGTTTTTCCAGCATCAATTATTAAAGAGGCTATCTTTATTCCAGTGAAGCTATTTGTCTCCTATGTCAAAGATAAATATGTATCAAATTGTTTCTGTGTTTTCTAATCTGTTCCATTTATCCTTGGGTCTTCTTTTTGGCAGTACCATGCTGTTATTATCACAGTAGCTTTGAAGTATAATTTCAATTTAGGGATTGTTATAATCTTTGCTTTGCTTTTATTGCCCAGACTATCTTTTCCTATTGTAGGTCACTTCTAGTTCCAAATAAATTTTAGGATTGTTTTCTCCAATTTTGTGAGATATATTAGTATTTTGATCAGGATTTCATTAAATTATGCAACAATTTTGAAAGTATGGCCATTTTCAGTATAGTGGTTCTTTGTATCCAATAACAAGGATTTTTTTCCCATTTTCTGCTATCTTATTAGATCTCCTTTCTTCAGGGTACTATAGCTTGCAATGTAGAGGTTTTTTACTTCCTTTGTTAGATTAATTCCTAGGTGTTACCTTTTTTGATTATATTCTGAAAGGTATTATTTCCCTAATTTCTCTCTCAGTGAGTTTATTAGGGTTAAAGTAAGGTATTGATTTTTGAGTGTTTATTTGTAAATAGCTATGCAGCTGAGTTTGGTTATTAAATGTATAAGTCTCTTCATGGAGTTTTAGGAGTATGCTATGTCAAGTATTATTTCACCCACAAATAATGAAGATTTAACTTCATTATTTCCTATTCTTATTCCTTTTATTTCTTTCACTTGTCTAATTGGTCTGGCTAGTGTTTCCAGAACTATATTGAATAAGAGTGGTGACAGTGGACATCCTTGTTTTGTTCCTGATTTTAGAGTAAAAGCTTCCTTTCTAAAATCCTGTTAGTGTGATATTTGCTATTGATTTGTCATAGATGGCTTTTATCAGATTGAGGCAATGACCATCTATTCCAATTTTCTGAAGGTTTTTTCTTAATTATGAGTGGATATTGGACCATTTCAAATGCTTTTTCTGCATCTACTGAAATGATCCTATGGCTTCTGCCCTTGGCTCTCTTAATGTGGCATATTAAATTTATTGATTTGCTCATGTTGAACCAACCTTGTATCCCTGGGATGAATCCTACTTGGTTACGGTGTATAATCTTCTTGAGGATCTCCTGCCTTCTGTTTGCCAGCATTTTATTGAGGACTTTTGCATCTATGTTGATTGGAGAGATTGGCCTGTAGCTCCCTTTCTTAGTTGGGTCTTTCTCTGCTTTTGTTATCATGTAGTACTTGCTTCTAGGAATGAGTTTGGGAAAATGCTTCCCTTTCAGTTTCATTAGAGTTTGAAAATTAGCAGCATTAAGTCTTCTCTAAATTTCTTGTAGAATTCAGCAATGAATCTGTCAGGGCCTATGCTTTTGTATATCTTCAATTTCATTCTCAAATTATTGGTTTCTTTAGAATTTTTATATCTTCATGATTCAGCTTTGATAATTCATATGTATCTAGGAATCTGTCCATTTCTTCTGTGTTTCCCCTCTTATTAGAATACAAATTCTCAAAATGAGTATTGTTGATCTTCTGGATTTCTACAGAGTCTGTGTGATTTTATCCTCTTCATTTCTAATTGCATGTATTTGAGGCTTTTTCCCTGTTTTTGAGAAGGTCAGTTAAGTGTTTGTTAGTTTAATTTAGGCTGTCAAAGAACCAACTCTTTGCTTCATTGATGCTTTGTATTGTTTTCTTAGTCTCCACTGCATTTCTCTTCTGATCTTTATAATTTCCTCCCAGGTAGGAGCTTTCAATTTGGGCTACTTTTCTTTATCTAGAACCTTGAGATTCAACATTAGATTATTTGAGATCACTGTGCTTTTCTGGAGAAATTTCTATGTGCTTATGAAGTTCTTGTGGTTTCTTTTGCCACTGATTTCCAGATTCATTGCACTATGGTCTGATAATATGCATGGGAGAATTTCAATTCCTTTGCATTTACTTAAGCATGTTCTATGTGATAACATATAGTCTATTTTGGGAGACATCCCATGTGCACCTGGGAACAATAAATATTTTGATGCGGAGTGAGAACTCTGTAGACATCTATTAAGTCCATTTGTTCAAAAGTTTGGTTTAGTTCTGATATTTCATTGTTGACTTTTTGTGTAGTTGATCTCTCTGTTTGTGACTGTGGGGTATTGAGGTACCTCATTACAATTGTATTAGGGCTTAATTTGATTTTTTATGTTCGATAATATTTGTTTTTCATAGTTGAGTGTGTTGGTATTTGGTACATATGTATTTATGATTGTTATCTCTTCCTGTTGTATTGTTCCCTTAACAAGGTTGTAGTAACCTTATTTGTATGTTTTGACCAGTCTGGCTTGAAATACACTTTATTTGAAAATACAATAGCTATTTCCACATTTTTTCTGGGTTCCTCATTCATAGAGTATCTTTTCATATACTTTGACTTTGAGTCTATGAATTACTTTTTCAATTAAGTGTTTCTTATATGCAGCATACTGTTGGATCTTGCTTCTTGATACGTTTTGCCAGTCTGTTTCTTTGATTGGTGAATTGAGACCATATACATTTTTGGGTATTGTCACGTTATTTTCCTGTTGTTGATTTTCCCCACTTAATTACTTGTCTTGCCTGTTGGATTCATTCTTCTAGGATTCATGCAGTTGTAATGCTCATGTATCTTTCTAGAACATCCTTCAGAATATTTTGAAGTGTTGGCTTGGTGTTCTTAAATTTCTCATGGAAGTGTCTTATTTCTCCATCCATTTTGAAAGATATTTATGCCAGGGTACATCAATCTGGGTTGTAGGTTGTTTTCTTTTAGGGCTTGAAATATTTCACTCCAAGCTCTACTTGATTTTGAGATGCTCTGTGCTGAGAAGTCTGCTGTCCTTATAATAGACTTTCCTTTACAGGTGATCTGTTTCTTTTCTCTAGTAGCTTTTAATATTCTGTTCTGGAGTCGAATTTCTGGAATCTTGACTACTATATGTCTTGGTGTAGATTTTTTTGATCATGCCTAGTTGGAGTTTTCACTTATGCCTCACTTATATGTATATCAAATTCTTTTTCTGTGCATGGGAAGTTTTCTGCCATTACTATTATGAACAGGGTTTTTATGTCATTTGCACTATCTCTTGCTTTTTCATTGATGCCAGTCAGCTGCATCATCCAGAAACTCTTGGAATGATTTTTCAGGGTCTCTTGCCTTTTTTAGAAGTTTTTCTTTTCATAATTTCTAACTACAGTCTTGTCTTCTGAGTTTGATATTCTTGCCTCACATTGGCTCATTCTACTGAATATACTTTCAATGAAATGTTTAATCTCCTGGATATCTGTTTGAATCATAAATATACATGCACCAGCATGGATTCCATTTCTGTCCTAAATTGGGTTTCCATCATGTTTTTTAGTCTGTATCTAATCTGGAGTCGCTAACTATATCTTTCACTAGGGTCACCATTTCTGTAGTTATCTGAGAAATTACTTCTGATCGGATTTTCTGCTAGAGCCTCGTTTACCATCTTTGTTATTTGCACTGTTACCACTTCAGAGAGCCGAGGCGGGTTGCTGTAGAATTGTACCTTCTCATTGCACCCTGGGTTTCTCTTTGGTGAGTTAGAAGTCTGGGGTTGCATCTAAGTGTCTTCTCATTTTGTATTTTTTTTAGTTTAATTCCTGGGTTGATGCTTATAAATGGTTTATGGCATTTGGCTGTATTGCTAGGGTTAGAACTCTTAGGAATTAGCCACTTTGTAGAGATGTTTTCTAGGTGTAGCTCACTTTTGGGTTTTGAGTATATTGAAAGACCCCCCCCTGTACAATTTATTGAAAATGAGAAGTTTCTACCTATTTGGTCTAGCGTCTGGTTCTTTGTCATTGGCCTATAATATTGTTTATGACCCTCAGGCAATTTCAGTCTTGGCATATGAGGAAGAACAACTGATTAGAACAATTATGTCATTTTGGCTAAAATGGAGCAATCAGCAATAGCAATAGGATCAAACACAGCCTAAAAAATGATAAATTGTGGTAGCTATTAATTTGCTACTTGTAACTGTATGAAGTAGTTTTGTAGTTATATAACAAAATCTAAAACACACCAGAAAATTGCATATAGTAAATATATGCCCTTGATATGGTAATTTTACCCTGGGGGGGATTTTAAAGATTTTAGGGGGAAATCTGGGGAATAGAAGAAAAGGAAGAGATTAGAAGCAAGGCTGGAGGGCAAAGAAAGGTGATGTAAACTTTGTGAAAATGGCAAAGAAGAAATGAAAGAGAGGAGGGAGACATAAAAAACAAGAGCAGAACAGAACAATACCAAATTAGAAATCATGTTCCCACTCATATAAAAACAGGAACAAACCATCAAGAAAAAGGAAAACCAAACCAAAAAAAAAAGAAGAAAAAAGAAATAAAATGTCTGCTTCAGGATGTGTCTCTGCTGTCACTGGTAGACAGAGTGGGCAGACAGAGCTCAGATGCATGTTGTTTAATCACAGAAAGCCAGTAACAGAATTACAGCAGCAAGTCTGTACCTTTAGTTTTGCCAAAGTTTCAGGATGGTTTCTGGTTCTGAAGCTGGAACCCAAGTTGTTGAGCCTGCAACACTCCATGTGCCTCCTGCCAGCTTGAACTGGGCTCCTTGAGTTAAACTCACTTGACACTGGGAGCCACTAGATGGAGCCCATAGCTGCTCAGAGTTCTGAGTTCAGTTGTCCTCTCTTCAAGATGACTACCAGCCAATTGTGCCCTCCTGGGGGAGGTCTGAACGCTAATAACTCACCAGCCCCTGCAGTCTGCTGTGTCCAGTTCTCCATTCCACTATGCATTTCTCTGTGGAGGCCTCTGGAGTCTCCTGTAGTCACCATGTGTTTGTAGGTTTGAGCTGTCCCTCCCACACATTGAATCAAGGCTCAGGGAGAAAGTGTTGCTTACCACCTCCTTCCTCCATATTGACGTCATTCTTTGCTCTCTCTGTGGGCTTCAATCCTCCTTCAGATCCTGGCTTGGTCCCAGGGGCCCAGTTCCTTCCTTCTCTCCCTCACAATGCTGTATTATAGCATTTGGACACCAAATCTTGGAGAGGCTGTTTCTCTGCTCTTCATTACTCTGCCATCTTCTGTAAAGTGAAACATATTTTGTTAATCTCACACAATGCAATTTGAATTGTTACAACATGTACAGGAAAAAGTCATTTCATAAAAATCACCACTTATCCATGATAAAACTATCTTTGCAGTATAGAGATAGAATTTAATGGGAAAAGTAGAATCAGAACAAAAACAACAAAAACCCTATAACAAACATTACATGTAATGATGAAATACTGAGTTTTTTTTTTCTTACATTGATAACAAAACAAAGAATTTTCTTTCACCACTTTCACTCAGAATTGTACTGGAGTTCCTAATACAATTAGAAAAGCAAGAAATTATAACAATCAGAAAGCAAACAAATAATGTAGCAGAATATGCCCCCCCCAGCCAGTATACTTCAGTTTATTAGTTGCCTGGGTAATAATTCTGGTTACAGTTCCTGTTACTTTTGTTTCTTAGAAACAGCTGGTCACTGTGTTGCCTAGCCGGTCGTTATGATGCATATTATAAGAACAATCCCCAACTGACAAACCAATCTACCTCTGTACTTTGTGCTTGCTTATGTTATAGTGAGATTCAATAAGACAGGTACCCACAAGAAGCCAAAAATGTGGGAACAAACTTTATTATTAAAGAGCGTGACTGACACACTGGACCAAGAGTCAGAAACCAAGATGTCAGCAGCCAAAGAATTTTCTACTGGGTTTTTATACATTTACAAGTAACCATGGTATCCATATTACCTCATTTAGAAATTTTAGAAAATGTCACATCATGGTCACAAGGTTTACATTTCCCAGGGATTTGTTAGTGTGGTTAAATTTTAGCTCACCTGCAATTTGTTTTAACTATTTGTTTCTCATTTTATAGCTCTGTTTTCCTTCTGTTAGCTAGAGGAGAGAGAGTGGAGAAGTGAGTTCATCTGAAGTTTAAGTGACTTTTAAAATGGAGTTACAAAAAGAAAACGGAGTCTCTCTTGCCTGGTCACTTATTCCATATAAGCCCTAGACCATCAGAGATCAGGTCCTGATGTTTTGGGAATGATCCCTATCAGTGCTCATTGATGTAAAATAAATGTTTCTCCTGGGTGATGTTTCAGTATTTCCACTTGCCATTGCATCTGGTGCATTGGCTGGGAAGACCACCTGTGCTGCCCTCTCAGTCATCAGTCATGGCTCTCATGGACTAAGCAAGAACCTCGCTAATGTGAAGATGTACCCTTGAGATTCCTTGAGTCCTGTCAGAGGTATGGAGAATTCCTGGCTCTCTGCTTGAGCAGCTAACATTAGACTCCAAAGGGAGGAGGATACAGTCTGTCTGCCTGCATGTGTGTCTGCCCGCCTGCTGGATTCCAGTAAGGCCCCTGGTAGTTTGGCACTCCAGTAAGGCACTCCAGGTAGTTTGTTTGTCAGTCCTGCTCAGCTCAAGCAGAAGAGCCTCATCGGAAGAAGAGCTGTGTTAGGACCATCCTTTTAGGGAAGGAGGTTGGAATGGTTAACATCTGAGTGCCTCTTGAATGAATGTGTGAGTGGACTGGACAGCATGAGCAATAGGCTGCTCTGTCTGTGCACCAAGACTGGGAAGCACTGTTCATGGTGGCTGATTGGGCCCTTCCATTTGGTTCCATGGTGATTGACATACGGCATAATGGAGGCCTCACACTCTCCTGCCCTCCTTAGGTAAGTTGTGCCTAAGGAACATGGCCAGGTGGGCATCTGAATGGTCTCTTCTCTGAGGGGCACCCACCCTCTCTTGTGCCATTCTTAAAGGGTACACAACAGTCCCATAGGAAGTCAGAGGTGGGAATTAGTCAAAACTCACAGTCCCTGACTGCAGAAAAAGGGCTTTGACAGAGTTAAAAATAAAATCAAACTGCTCCCTGCATTTTAAAGAAAAAAGGAAGTCTCATTCTTCACGAGAAGTCCACTCAGCACTCTTGTCAGCTGCAGTTGCTGCCAACAATTTCACTCTCCCCACAACTCCAGACTGATCTACTTCCAGCTAATTGAACCAGTTCCAGTTTGATCAGACATTGCCTGCATTCAACCACAGAGGCCTCCCCTGGAGATGTGCCTGTCCTGATCAGCTAGTGTCATGTGACACACACTCAAGATGACTGTCAACAATTTCTTCTGAGTACCACATTTTGACTGAGGTAAAATTGGACTCTCAGCTCTGATGAATGAGTTGCCGTGGCCTTTCTTAAAGGTTCCCCCCTAGAAATCTAAAATCAGTCAAGTGCTTCTCAAAGACATCAAAGAGGGGAGCAAAAAGTCTATCAATCACTCTTACCCAGAAATCTGATTTTTAAAAAGCACCTAATGTCCATAAGAAAATCCTTTCTGATAGACCACCATACCCTCTGGCTATGGGTGAATTATAAGGACTATGGATAGAAAAAGTAAATGCCCCTCTCTCTTTGAGACACAAAGAAACCTGATTACCCAGGCCTACCTCTACCTGAACCTCTCCTCACCCTCTCTGGGCTGGATGGATAGGACAGACTGAGCCCTATCAAATTGGGTCCCCAAGAGCCTGTGGTCATTCATTGCAAAAGTCAGGGACAAACCTCTGACTTTGCTGGTAGACAAAAAAACAGAACTTTCTGCCTTCAAAAGTTCCCACTGTCAACAAATTCTGCTTTCCTCTGACCCCCTATTGCTGTTAGATGTCACAGGAAACAGGAACAGGCATCAAGCCACACATCAGTCTCATAGGCTGTTAATCACCTTGGGCAAGATCTCTGTGCCATCAACAGTGCAGCCATCACCTTGCATTCTGTGGTTCCCAGCTCTTACACATTTTCTCACTGTTATTCAAATACCACAAGGGTTTGGGAATTCTCCCATTATTTTCCTGGAGGCCTTAGCAGCATATTTGGCTTCAGGACAGCCTGTTTCTCTGCCCCTTCCAGTTCCACCATGGCCCCCCTGAGAAAGAAAAAATGAGGCTTCAAGACTGTAACATGTCTAGAGACTCTCAGACTGCTAGAATACACCTTTCCTGTCTATAAAGCCAGCTGAAGATCTCTGAGCTGCCAATGCCGCTGTAATTGCCATCCATATACACAGCCTCAGTCTTCTGCCACACAGTCTGCTAATATACCTGCCTGGAACTAAAAATTACCTTTTTCTACCTTTGATTGGCTCCTGTCAGCCTGGCCTTCTTCATTTTTAAAAAAGGTCATTTTAACAACTGACCTTTTAAAAATGTCAGCTAACTTTTTAAACCTAGTTCAAAAGTCACCTGACCTGGACATTTATGAAATATCACTGTGCTTCTGATTAATAACACTCAAGCTCCCTGCTGGAAAGATGCAAAAGCTCTGCTGCAATACCTGCAGGAACTGGTTACCAAAAAGCCACTCCACACATTTCGTGGAGTTGCTGGATTTTATAGAATGTGGACTCTTGAGTTCACAAAAAAAGGACGCTTACTTAGACTGTCAGCCCTAAGGGAGCACCCAATGGCCTACCTGTAGAGATACTTGAATCTAGTCTCTAAGGCCTGACTCCCCCTTTGCTTTTGTGCTCTTACAGCCACTGTCCTGATCAGAAAATCTGAGAAGCTCACTTTAGGCCAAGAGTTAACTGTCCAGGTGCCTCATATTGGACTGGACCCCCTGACAGATGCTGAGCACGCCCTGTTTCCAGATGGAAGTAGCTCTATTAGAAATGAAGTCCAACAGGCTAGATGTGCTGTGGTCAACTTGGACAAAAGTATTTTGGCCAAAATTCTCCTGCAGGGATACTCTGCACAGTAAACTAGTTCCTGTTGCTATTTGGAAACCTGCCACCAATGACTTGTGCTCAAAATAATCTGGTCCAGAGGCCTAAGGCTCCTCCAGGGGTCCAATTGACTGCAACATCAATCTCAGCCAGAAAAACTTCACCCAGTACTCCCAGAAGAGCAGAGCTAGACCTGCCCCCACTATACGTTCTGCAGGCTCAAGCTGCAGTGCTGGAATCTGTACCCCTGAAGCCAACATAGGCTTCAGCATCTGTATCACTGGCCCTGACATCAAGCAGTATATTAGACTCTCCATTTGAAGATATATAGATAGATTATACAGAAAAATATAACCTTATGGAAACAGTTTGTAACCAGTTAAAAAACCAGCTATAGCAGTAGACATTTCTGCACACGTGTAAAACCCAGGTACATACTGACTACTTCTACAAGTTTCAGAAATCCAGCCTTAGATACACTAGAGAATTTACCTTGACAGCTCCTCCAGGGCTCATTCTGAAGAGACGATGCACTCAAATTCCTGCTCTGGTCACTCTGTATGCTGAGCAGTCCACTTGTTGGGAGCCACTAGAGTTGGTTGTTGGTCATGTGTGTGAGGGCAGGACAGAGCCAGAGGGCCTCAGGCAGTCAAGCTACGTCAGTATTGAAAAAAGTATCCTGCTTGGACAATTACAGTTTTAGTCACGAGGCAACATTATCTCTCATGGTACCACTTTGCAAGTGTATAAAATAATTACCCCTACTGTTGAGGTCAGTCCTCCTGCTCATCAGGTAAGAGGATAACTCCACCCGACCCCAGCTCTTGTCTGTTGTCTTTATTTTTCTTGTACCCACCATGTTTCTCCCTGGGATACAATGAGAGACCATTGAGATTCACTACGTCCACGCACTGCTGAAGCCTGAGGATACTGTTCACGGGATTGCTCCATACCTCAATGCATTACTCCCCTTAACTTTTGCACATTTCCAGGCTGCTTACTCGAGTCCTTGCTTTGTCTTAGCTCTATGGATGATTGTCCTTAAAGAATAGTAAATAACTACTAAGGCCCTTACAAAGGACAAAGATTTGTCAAGAGTCCAAGGCACGTTAGACACTAACCTAGATCAGATTACCTTTCTTAATTCCTTTGTCAGAATCAATTTAGGGAGAAACCCTATAAAAAAGAAAGAGAACCCATAAGCTGGTAGAAATTTTGTCTTGGCACCTTGGCTAAGACCCACTGAGAGCACCAATGTTATTGCTGCTAGTTGGGCAATGTCTCAGAAGATCACATGCAACATACCCAGCAAGAATTTGCTGAGAAACCAAAAGATGGGGAAATGTAGCAGAAGATGCCCTCCCGGCCAGTATACTTCAGTGTGTCAGTAATAGTTCTGGTTACAGTTCCTGTTGCTTTTGTTTCTTAGAAATTGCTGGTCTAGCTGGTCACTGTGCTGCATATCTGGTCACTGTGATGCATGGTATAAGAACCAGTCCCTAACTGACAACCATTATGCGTCTGTACTTCCTGCTTTGTTATCCCATATAAACTGTTGGCCACCAGAGATCAAGGACTGATGTTTTGGTAACGATCCTTATCAGTGCTCATTGACAAAAAATAAATACGCCTCCAAATCCCGGGTGTTGGTTCAGTGTTTCTGCTTATCATTGCAATGATATTTTATTCTGTGATGATACAGTTGTGTGTGTAGAAAATACTAAGAACTCTTCAAATTACTATTAAAATTAATGAATGAATTAAGCAAGTTCTTGGGATACACAGTCAACGTGCAAAATCAATTAATTTTTTAATATTACTGACTTACATCTTGAAAAAGACTTTGAAAACCATATAATTTACAGTATCATCCTCAAACATAAACTATTAAATAAATTAGAAGCTGTGCAGGATAAGTATAACAAGAATTACAGAACAACTGCTAAATTTTAAAAGCCTACAGTTATTAGAAATGTCACATTCATGAACTGAAGGATTGATTGTCATTAGATGCCATTTTTCTACAACTTGAAGTACAGACTTGACTCAGTTCCAGTCAAACATCTTAGCAGATCTTTTGAATAAAGGTGTCAAGTCAAATTTTGAACTTGGAAATATAAATAGCCAGGATAATATTGAAAATGGAAGAGCAGTGAGAAATTTGCAGTTGTTAATTCTGTTATTTATTATAAAATTAAAGCAAGCAACTAAAGCATTTGTATTTGCTATGCAATTATAAAGAAAGCATAGTAATAATATAAGAATAAACAATATAATGGAGATTCCAAAAATAAGTCCAACTTAACATTTGGAAGAAAACATTTGTAAATATGTATGTCTGACCTGGGATTTATGTCTAGAGTTTATAAAAAAATCTATAACTTAATAAAAAAAGAACAAGGAAACCAGTAAAAATGGATAAAAGTCATGATTGAACATTTAACGAAACAAAATAAATGACAAAAGACCACATCACACCTCACTTAAAATCACTAGTGATTAGGAAAAGGCAATTTAAAACTATGATGAAATATAACCTCACAAAATGGCTAAACTCCAAATAATTGACAACTGCAAATATTGGCAAAAGGGACTTATCCACTACTGGTGACAGTGCAAAATAGTATGAACACATTGGAAACTGTGTGATGGTTTCTTATAGTGTTAGATGCACACGTACTCTATGACTTGAAAAGTCCATTCCAAAGAATTTATTCATTAGATATAGAAATTATATACATTAAAAGACGTGCCCAAAATTTCCCCACTGTATTAGTCACAAAAGCTAAAAACTGGAATAAAGTTATATATACATTAACAGAAGATTGAATAAACAGATTGTGATAGATCTATATAATGAATCCAGCAATAAAAACACCAAACCACCAATACATACAAACACAAATATTTCTAGACATCTGATGTATGAGAAAAGGCAGGCCACAAAAGCATATGTATTTTATGATTCTACTGGTATGAAGTTTAAGAACAGATAAAGCTTACCTACTATGACAAAGTCAGAATGCAGATTGACTCTGGAGATTTTGGGTTGATGAAAATGTTCTATACCTTGCTTGAGGTGCTCCACAAAAGTACATTTTTCAAAGCTGCTTGAGCTCTGTACCTATAAAGTAGTGCATTTTCTCTATACTGGTCATTTCTTGATGTACAATCCCTACCTTCATGGAGCTTTCAATGTGAGAAAAAGAGCACCACTAAAGAATCATCAACCATGATGAATGCTAAGGATGAATACCCCAGTCCTTGTTTTGTCTTAGCTCCATAGATGATTGCCCTGAAAGTATAGTAAATAATCACTAAGGCCCTTACAAATGATAAAGATTTGATGAGAGTCCAAAGCACATTGGATAATCACCTAGATCAGATTACCTTCCTTAACTCCCTTGCCAGAATCAATTTAGGGAGAAACCCTATAATGAGCGAAACAAACCATAAACTCCTGGTAGGAATTTTCAGTCTTGGGGACCTTGGCTAGAGCCCACTGACCTTGGCTAGAGTTAAGAATTGAAGGGGGACTAGTTGAATCTGGAGGTTCAGGTAAGGATTTTCATTGAGATTAACGTTTATTTGAACTGGGCACTAAAGGTTGAGTGCATATTAACCAGAGAGTATTGCAGGTAGGCAGAGATAAGCGCATTCAGGCAGAAGAGGTAAAAAATATGTGCAAAGGTCCTGAAAAACCAAAAGCAAACAGTAAGTTCAGAAAGGGGACCATTGCGACTGGAAGCCATGAAGTGAGGTTAAGAAATGTACTTGTGGATTTAAGATCATAGTAACGATACTTGTTTTATGTGTTTAATCTTTGGGACACTAGTAAGTGTCTCAAGTGTCTTCTAGGTGGCTGGGATGATCCACTGTATTTAAAAGCTGTCATTTGTAACATGAAGAATACAGGTGAAATGGTCAGGAATGGACGTGGGGAAATCAGCCAGGAGGTTGTTGCTGTAGTCTGGGAGTCATCTTGCCTACTTGGCCTAGGCAATGTCAATAGTGAAAGAGAGGTTAGGGGTGAATTTGGCAGGATTTCTTGCTGGATTAGACTGAAGGGCATGGTGAGAAGTTATTCTGTGCATGACTTCTAAGTTTCTGATCTGCGAAGATGGAAGAAAGCCGACGCCAGCCACTAAGAATAAAATTGAAAAACTAAATAGCGTGTAGGAACAACACATGAGCTGACTTTTGATCAGACACAAATTGTGATGCCTTTGAGACCTCTAAGTGGATATTGATTAAGCAGTTGAAATGCACAACAATGATCTGGGCTGAAAATACATTTACTGGAAACTTAGGAGTCATCCATTTATGCTGATGATTAAAATTACAAGCATTGATGAAGTCATTCAGGGCGTGATTACAGGTAGAGAAGAATTTAAGGCCAGAACTCAAGACACTTCCAACATTCAAAGGCCTGGTAGGAAGCATGTGCTACCAAGGGAAACTGTGACAGAAAACCAGAAGGAAAGGGGGAAGCTACTGTGTTCTTATGCAAGTCAGAGTAGGTGACGGAAGGAGTGGCGGCTGGGGTCTAACACTACTGTTTAGGCCTGTCAGAGGAGAGCTGTAAAACGGTCCTTTGACTTATTGCTGAAACAGATAGATTTAGATGTCTGTGGGAACCAAAAGTTCAAGTACAGTAGGATGCTACCTGTAGTTGACCTCAGCTGAGTTAAGGGGGCTCTAAGAATTCTCAGAAACTGGTAATAGATGTTTACATGTAGATATGAACCTTTTTCTGAGGCTATCCAGAGTCAATCACATATTATGAGAGTTAGCTATTTGCTTTCCATTGCTGCATGTGCGAGCCGCACGCGTGCATGTGTGTGTGTGTGTGTGTGTGTGTACACATGTGTTTGTGCCACACATGAGGGAGTCCATTTTAAGGTTTTAATTCCTGGAGATCTTTGCTGAAGTATAACAATATTGACTTTATCTTTTCTCATATGAACAGAAACTGAACATAAAACTTGTTTTGTTTTTCTCCTTGATGAGCAACATGAAGAAATTCTGGTAGCTTTTCATAAAATCTTTGGCATTGGGGAAACAGTGTTGAATTTAGGCCTAGAATAACTGAATTTTTTAGCCACTTCCTTGTTATGAGATCTTAAGTGAGATGTTTAAATACTCTTAGCTCAATTTATATGCCTGTAAAATAAGCAAAATAAAGTCAGTCTGGTACCTGCTTTTGGGAGGATGAACTGAGATGTTGGTTTAGAAAGCACTTTGCAAATTACAAACTGCTATAAAATGATAAATATTTCTTATTACATATACTTTAGGCAACGAGATGGAGAGAATATCTTAGTGTTGTGGTACATACAAAGCAAAGATAGGAAGTACTTTCCTTAGGCTTGAAGGAAAGTTGCTAGAACTTTCCATCATATTAGAATTCACCACAGTGACTCCAATAAAAACAAAAACAATGAAACAAAAACAAAAACATCCCACTTACCAGGTGCATGAGAAAGGCACAAAGTCAGGTCAAAAACCTTTGATTTGGGGGCTATGTAGGAGGAGTAAACAGAATAATATAAGCAGAATTGAATACATAGTATGCAAAATACATATTATCCAAAGGATCAGATGAATTTAGGTTGGGAGCAAAACTTTCCTAAGGCCTCTTTGCCAAATAGTAACTTCCTCATTTCTGATGTTTTCTCTGGAAGCCATTTTTATTTATGGGAGATGAGGTGGTAAAATGGATTTTACCTTTGCAACACTAGAAGGACTTCTCTTTGCCCATGGGTTGAACACAAGCTCTTCGGCCTTTCCAGGGCTAAAGTGTGGACTCACAGCGCATTTCTCTTGCAGCCTGTTTTCCTTCCTTTACCCACTTAATAGCCCATGTCTGCTGCCTACTGGAAGGTCCTCTGAAGCTGCCCCATTCAAATCTGAAGTCTACCTCTGCAGCAAGTGTTTTGAGATACTGTTTCTGGTTCTGTGGAATAAAATATGCTCTAGGTTTGACATGTAAAAGACTCAGTTGAGCAGGTTCTGGATAGAAGAGGAGCTGGTTGAGCATTGCAGTGGGGTGGTTGCCATTCTTAGGGAAGGGCTCAAAGTGACCATCCCAGGGACTGAGTGCTCTTGGGTTTTTACCATTTGTTAGAAAAGCAGCTAAGGAATAGCCATCCCCATAATGAGAAATGATTTCACGGGCAATATTAACTTTTGACCCACAATTTTAAAATCATTTGCTTTTGCTAAAATTGAGGTGCTTTTCAAAGAAAAAAATTTCAAATGCATATATGCTCGAGGAAATCTTATTTTCAAAGGAATAAAGGTAATTTTATCAATGTATGGTCCCTTTATATGTTGATTAAGCTATACTGATTTTTTAAAAATACATGGTTGTGCCTGGAAAGTAGCAGGTGAATTGGGTTTGTAGTTAGTTCCCTTCCAATTTGCCCCATTAGGGCAGTTGAGGGTTATTTCAACAACAGCAGTGCTGTCAGTGTTGAAAATATTTCTGAAAATGTGCTTTGGAGTTATTGTCAGAGTAATCTCCTGCTTAACCTTTCTATCAGTCTTGTCTCCAAAGAGTCTTACCTGTTTGGAGAAATGAAATTTACCCTCAAAGATGAAGATTTTTCTACTTCAGAGTATATTTACATAAATAAAATTCAAGCTTTAACACTGTATTTTAATAGATATTCCAAATCTGATTTTAAGATTGACAGCATTGCTGAAAATAAGAATGTAAAAAAAAAAAACTTTTTTGTTTTGTACTGGGAATTAAGGTAAGGACCTTGCTTTTGGCAGGCAGGTGCTTGTGCCACTGAACTATATCCCTTGCCTCAAGAATGTAGAATTTCTCACTCTGTAAGGGTGGGGTGGTACTTTGCTTGGCCTGGACTTTCTCATGTGAAATGCCAGTTTTGCTTGTTGGGAAACTCCTCAGTCCTAGGAAAAATGGAAAGAAAAACCCCCTTAGAAAATAGTGCACATCTTAGGGTCTCTTGGATGATATTAAGGTACATGGAGTTTAAAGAGCACATCATTTGTACCATAAACTGTTGGTTTTAGTCCTACAGTGATTCTTTGCTTCTTATTTATTAGTAATAGAACCCTGGCTTAGCACAGAAGTGCCCCAAGTGAAATTTGTATTTATTTTCAGCTAGGAGTGGTCACGTGTGAAGAACTGGACTTTGACACAGAAGTATAAATAACATAACGTAGTGCTGGGCGGTGTCCTTAAAGAAGAGGGCTGTGCCTGCCTCTCCTTCCCTGCATCTGCCCCCATGGCGGGCAAGGAGGAGGCATAGACAAAGGTCCTGCCCCTTGGAGCCTGCTTGTTTGCTTCTTATTTCCTGATCAGGGGACAAAGAGGTATTTTCTTTCTTACATTTAAGGCTATTGGCATTGAGTTTTTAAATATTTTATCAGTGCATGTTGAAATCACATGATGATGGTATTTACTTTGGAAAGTTGGC
This sequence comes from Dinomys branickii, assembly GCA_004027595.1. Lineage (NCBI taxonomy): Eukaryota > Metazoa > Chordata > Mammalia > Rodentia > Dinomyidae > Dinomys > Dinomys branickii. The sequence continues at coordinate 43,736 of PVLD010010019.1, read as the reverse complement.
GCCTGCAGTTAACATGTCTCAATCAAGCCAGATGTGGTGGTACATACTTGTAATCCCAGGTCTTGGGAGGCTGAGGCAGGAGGGTCATTACAAGTTTGAGACCAGCCTGCCCTACAAAGTGAGCTCAGGGTCAGCCTGAACTGCTTAGTGAGATCCTGTCTCAAAAAGACAACAAAACAAAACAATCAAACCTACGTATCTGAATTGACTTCAATCCCTTTGCTCCGGGCTACCTTTCCTTCCCCCTCCTGTGGACCCTGGTCCTTAGCGCCAACTGTCCACTTCCTGGTTTCCTACCGTCTCTCCTTCCTTTTAATTATTTACTCTTTAGTTCATGTTTTCGTTTTTAGGTTTCTCAAATAAAAGAAAACATGATAGTTAACTGATTCTGCTGATTTACTCATCATGAGGGCTTCTAGTCCCTTTAGTGTACTTGGATCATCTCTTTATTCTTTTTGAGAGAGTAAAACTCATATATATATATTACATTTTTTTATCTGTTAGTATGTTGATGGGCATCTAGGCTGTTTATTCCATAGCTTGGCTATTGTGAGTTGCCCTTCTGTAAAGGTGAGTAGGCATGTACAGCTCATGGTCCTGAACCCTTTTGTTTTTATTTAAAATTTTTACTAGTACATATTGGCAGTGCACAGTGTTTACACTCCTGTTGGGAAGTAGTTCTGTGTACAGTACTTAACAATTTCTCTTCTCATTTGCAAAAAATCTATCTCCATGTTTCCCATTGTGTTTTATATTGGTTTTTAAATTATTTAATCTTCTCAGGCAAAGAAATTATGCAATATTTAAGTTTATTCAGCTGATTTATTTCACTTCACAGTGTCTCAAGGAGTATCCATTTCCTTATAAATGACTCAGATTTATCATTCTTGGCAGCACAGTAGTACTCCATTGTGTATAAATATCACATTTTCTTTATCCATTCGTTTGTTGACAGACATATAGGTGCTTCCAAAATTCAGCTATTAAGAGTTATATTGCTATAAGCATAGGTATGCTTGTATTACTGTGACAGGTGGTGTGATGCTTTTAGATCTTTTGGGAAGATACCTAGAAGGGGAATAGCTGGATGGAGTGGAATTTCCTTCTTTCAGTTTTTCTGGCACCAGAAGTTGAACTCAGGACCTTGTCCTTGTTGGATAGGTGCTGTGCTGCTGAGCTACATCTTCAGCCTATCTTTCCTTTTTCAGGGGTCTTCATACTGATTTCTGGTGCTGGGGATATAGCTCAGTGGAATAAGCACCTGCCTAGCAAGTGCAGGGTCCTGAGTTCGATCCCCAGTACCGCCAAAAACAAAACAAAACAAAACAAAACAAAAAACATACTGATTTCCGTAGTGGTTGTACCAGTAAGCATTCTCACCAGTGGTGCAGAAGATGTCCCACCCCAGCCTTGCTTGTTATTGTTTTCTATGGGTGATTGCTATTCTTTCTGGAGTGAGGTGGATATTAATGCTGCCTTAATTTGCATCTTTCTGATGGCCAGAGTTGTTGAGCATTTTTTCTTGTATCTATTGGCCATTTGTACCTTTTCATGTGAAAAGTGTCTATTCATTTCAGTTGCCATTTTGTGTTGTGGTCTTTTCTGGGTGGGAGGGCAGTGGCAGTCCTCAATTCTTTTGGGGCTCTCCCTAGGAGTGGTATATCTGGATCTAATAGTATTTCTATTATTAGACTTTTGAGGAATCTTTACACTGACTTCCATAGAAGTTGTATGTGTTTACATTCCCACCAGCAGTGCAGAAGGTTCCATTTTCCCTACATCCTTGCCAACATCCATTATTTTTTATATTCTTCCTCTTAACCATTCTGATTGGAGTGAGATGGAAACTCAGTGTAGTTTTATTTTGCCTTTGTCTGATGGCAGGAGATGCTGAAGTTGAGTCAGATCCTCTGACACAATAGCAAAAAATTTTAACAAGATAGATGATTTCCCCAACTCCTCCATGGGTGCAGGAAAACCCAGATCTTCTTAGGCCATGATTACCCATATAATTCATCCCTAGAGGTGCAAAGTTCTCCACTGAAAATTAATTTTACCTGAAGGAAAAAAACACAAGCCAAAGGGGACGTTTCACAAATGAAGAGGAAATCACATTGAACAACCATGTTTTTGAAGTACTCAGTATCCTGTGATACTTTGGAGGAAGGGATTTTGTAGAGTTTGCAGGAGTCTTGAAACTGTTCACTTAGCTTGTCTCTCATGACCACCTACTATCCTGCCCCTCTTTGTGATCTCTAATCAGTCCTTCTCCACCTCCTTTTTGCGTACTTCTTACTTCACCAATACTTTTCGATGATCTCACAAATTTCATCTTTAATCCAATACCCCCACCCCTCTGTCACACTCTCAGTTTATCTCATCTACTGTTTTATTGCAATTAACCTTGCGTTTAGAGCCAAGTCTATGCATCAGAATTTCATTAACCTGCAGCTTACCTTCACATGGTTTCTGGCCCCTCTCTTAACCTGACTTGCTTTCCCTGCCTTATTTCTAGCTGTTCCCTTAAATACAAATGTGACTCAACTTTGTTAAATATTAACTTTCCATTTTTATTGCACTCTATTTTGTCTTTTCTCCCACATTTTAAATGTTTTTGACTATAATTCAAACACTGCGACCACTTCAAACACATGCACACACACGTGTGTAAACGGAATGAAATAGAGAAGAGAAAATATTGTGGTAAGGTACCTTTCATACAGTAAGGGTCAGTAGTCTCTAATTGTGTTCAGTTCTACACACACAAACAGACTGAAATGCTTACTATGTGTGCTCCGTTTTAAAGCCCCATCTATTCCAGTTTATTTTATTCTCTCCTACTTGTTCAAAATAATATTTATCACAATCAAAAATTTTATTTCATGATCCCCTAAGGGGTCATGACATACAGTTTGAAAAGCACTCACTGAATTCTTATCAGGAAGGAAGAGAAGGGTGGAAGGGGCAATCCTGATATTTTCCAGGGCTCAGGGAGTTTCCTATAAGGTCAGCTAAAATAACCACTCGTAGCTGTGTTTGCAGTAGCAAAACTCTATTTAATTGTCAAAGTGAAGTGAAATAAGGGGCTGAGTTGCATGTGCCTTCTCTCTAGACTTGTCTCATCTGGCTATGAGCTGAATGTCTGTGTTTCCCCCCGATTTACACATGGAAGCCTAATCTCCAATTGATAGAACTTGGACATGGAGCCTACAGGAGGTGATCAGGCCACAAAGATGGAGCCCTCATTCTTGGGATGTGTGCCTTTTAAGTAGCGCGAATCTCTCTCTGTCTCCTCTGTTTGCCTATCTGTCTCTCTCAAGCTTTTTTTCCTTTCTGTGTAACTATTTAATATTACAAAGTGCCTGGTATAGTTTCCTTAAATCATGTGTATATCTCAGCACTTTTGGTCAGATTTAACCCACTTGTTATTAGAAATTATTTTTATTTGCAGAAATATCTGTGCACAGAAATGATAAACCTTGCAACACTAATGCTTGAGAAATTTGAATTTTGAGCACACTTACCAGACTTTAAGCTAGGCCCCTGTGTCATAGAAGAGGTGGATGCATCAACTATAAGAAGGTTAACTTTTTCTATTTCTCAAGGCCAGTTTGAGTAAAAAAGAGTAAACGTGGGAAGTGTGGTTAAACATGGGAGTAGAAAGAAATCTGGGTGAAGGAATGAGTGACGTTTGAACGTAGGGTACAATAAACGGATTGTGAATAGAAGATTTACATGAATGTTCTCTTTCATTGTTCTTTCCTGGGTCACATGTGGTTAGGACAGTAAGACACGGCCAGGGCTACATTCTTTCTTGGGATGAGAGGAGTCTGCTCTGGAAGAGCCAAGCAGGAACTGGAGCAGGGCCCATTTTCAGGACTGCTGCTGGACAGGAGGAGACTATGAATCTCAGACATGGGCTGGTCCTAGTCACCAGGATAGAACCTCCTGCAGTGAGCTGAGGGTGAATTTGTAAGTAGTTACATAGAGCACATTCTTGTATTTGTTTGGAGAATCCCTTGGGATTTCGATGGTAGCATGATTTCTGAATTTAAGGATACTATTCTTTTCATGTATCACAACTAAAATGAAACACAACTGTATTTACCATTTTAAATAACCACATCTGCTTTCTAGACATAGTCACTGTGTGAGCAAGAAGAGGCAGAAGAAAGATTGCTAGAAATATATATATATATATATATATATATATATATATATATATATCTCCAAATCCATATATACTTACATTTAATATATATTTGACAGTGAGATTTAATGTTTGCTGGCATTTACTTCAATGTTTTTCTTTCTCTAAAGGACTGAGGTTGATTTTCAAAATGATTTATCCTATGGCTCATACTAATATATCACCACTTTAAGTTTTTGCTTCATACAGCTGTAGCTTTGCCCACATGCCACAGGAAAACAAACCTTTTTAATATATGAAGGGTGTCAATGTTAGTCATGTGATTTGTAATGCTTTTGCTTAAATATTGATTTTTTTCAGATTCAATTTTTATTGATCTCTCTTAAATATTAATCATTTCTAATGACAGCTTAAAAAATAGGCTGAGTCCCTTGAACATTCTTGCTATCCACTCCTTGTAGAAATAGAGTATAGTTTTACTATGCGTCAAATTAAATCAAACAAAAACATACTACCTTTTCATTTAAGGGCTTAATGCTATAAATCAAAATTTTATTTGGGCCTTATCGGGGAATCTATGCAGAGTGAAGTGGCATGGACTTTCTCCATGAACAGCCTGATGTTACCTGTGGCCTGTGTGCAGTTTATCTGTGAACTGGTCCAGTTTGCTCCTTGAGTGCCCCATGAGAAACCCTGGCTAGACTTAGCAGGTTGGTGTTCTGTGAAATCAGTGAAGACAACTGTGTTCAACCTAAAAATGCGACCAGAAAATCAATAGCTCATCAATATTTGCAGCGGACTAGGCGTCTCCCATCACAGTGTCTGTGGAAAGTGCCCTGATGCTTCCAAAAAACAGATGTCCCTTAGCCACCTTTGTTGTGTTTGAAATTTTGATTGGGAAATTGCGCTTCTGAAGACAGGAGAGCTGAACCTGGAGATGTTAGCCATGAAGTACGCTTTCACCCCGCTGACTCTGCCTGCCCCATCTACACCTGAAGGAAACAATGCCTCCTCCACACGTGGAGGAAACAATGGGCCACAGCAGCTGAGTGGGAATAGGTGACATCGGTGGCTCCTCTGGAAAGGAGCAGCTCACACATTCCTTCAGAGGATCTGCTTTCCATGCTCTTTTCTTCTTCTATAGAGGCAGAGTTTTGGAGATACACAGTACTTACCCACACAAGCCATTGATCCATAATGCAGCTAGAAATAAAAACTTTTATATGAATTCATAATTAATTAATTAAATTTATTTATTTATTTATGCTTTTGAGACAGGGTCTCACTATGCATTTCAGGCTGACTTTAGGCTCACTTTGTAGCCCAGGCTGATCTCGAACTCACAGTGATCCTCCTGTCTCAGCCTCCCGAGTGCTGGGATTACAGGTGTGTGCCACCATGCCAGACAATATTCTTATTTTTAAAGTTAAACAAAGCAGAAATATTGTTGAAGCACTAGAAATTAAAGATAAATGCATTAAATAAAATCTTTTTCTTTTTGTGCTTTCAGTTGCAGTGTTTGAGAATAACAAAGGACAGTAAGAATGGGAATAAGAAATTAAATCTATTTCTACATACTATGGATTTATTAATGTTGATAGCAAGTTTTAAAAGAATTTTTTTCTAAATCAAATGTGTCTTTGCATTTGCTGTAGAGAAGATCCTTAAGAAGTGTATGAATTATTTTAAGCACTTTTGCAATGCCTTGGTTCTTTAACTGATCAAGATATTGAGTTTGCCTTTCTTTGACAAAAGTGCCTCACCAACACTATCTTTATATTTAACCGTGATGAATCTCTTTTGTGCCATAAATAAATCAGGGCCCCAAACCAGCATAATAAGTAGTTTGTGCGCATGGGTGGTGTGATTGTTAATGGTGAAGGAAGAATATGACAGTGTGGTGGATTGACAACTGGTGGCCAACTTGTAATACCCAGCTGAACTGAACCAGTGTGATGCTGGGTGTGGGAGGTTCACCTGGAGATTGTTGCCAGCAGCATAAGAGGCAGAACAGGAGAAGAAGCGAGGTTGTTGGGAGCTGGTAGAAGCTGTTGGGAACCTGTTGGGAGCTGGTGGAAGCTGTAGGGAGCTGTTGGTTCTCTTGGAGGAGCTCATCATGCTGGCTTTCCTGATGAGCTTGGCTGTTTTCATCCTCCAAGGAGCTTGGGACCTCGTTGTTGCTGAGAATGGCTTCAGTTCACTTTGGGGAAGCTCTGGTCCTCTCTCTGAGCATTGCTTCCAGGCTCTGGAGGGGAAGATGGTGCACTGCCTGTGTCCTGGAGAGGCTTGCAGCATTGGCTTTTCTGATGGGAACTCAGCTGTCTTCATCATCAGAGAAGCTCAGGACCTCACTGTTGCTGAGGACGGCTGTGGTACCTTTCAGAGGAACTCTGGTTCTTAATTGAGTGTCACTTCCAGGCTCCAGGGCAGATCCCTCAGCCTGCTGGCACAGATCCTTCACCTTGCTGGCACAGACTTTCTAGATTCCACCCCTAACCTTTGGATGTTGCCGGCACCGACTTGTGAAACAGGCATACATGAGACATTGTCATGGGCTCTAGGCCTCCAGTTGGATTCATGAGAGGCATTGTTATGGGCTCTAGGTCTTCAGCTGGACTCATGCAGGACATTATCATGGGATCCAGGTCCTTAGCTGGATTCTTTGGTCTTTAGTGTGTGGACAGATTTCTTGCACTCTCCTGTATATGATTCTTTGGGTGACTATTATAAATAATCTTATAAAATATGTGTCCTATATTATATTGTTCTCCATATAATCCCCCAAAGCCCTAAACCAACACAGAAAGCAGGAGAAGTTAATTGAGACAAAATTAACTTCTTCACCTGCATGGTGGGGAAGACAGGAAAGAGGTTAGAGAAGAGGTAGGTGCACCAACGACCAGAGTGAAAAAGAAGATTCTAGTATATTTGGAAATACAGCTAGCTTTGTATATTGACCATTACTGAATTTAGTTACTTTTTGTTATGGACCTGATTTAGCCAATCCCAGGTCCAGTCTAAGCTCTATCACCAAGTAGCTGTGTAACTCTAGATAAAATTTAGTTAACTTGTTTTTTTTTTTCTGTTGGGAAAAAACTTGTATAAAACAACACTAGCCATTTCAAAGCTCACAAGCCAGTGGCATCTAGTGCATTCACTATGTTTGCAATGTTTACCTTTATCTAGTATTAAAACTTCCATCATCCTGAAAGGAAACCTGTATCCCCTAAGCCCTCAGTCTCTGTTCTTCTTTCCCTAAGAATCATTAATTTGCTTCCCATATTTATTGATTTGCTTATTGAAGATATTTCATGCAAATAGAACCCCAGAGCATCTGACTTTTATGGCCATTTAACCTCTTTAACTGCTTTTATCCATCTCACCCTCCCCACTGTTTTTCTTCCCAGTTTATCCTGTACCTTATGAATCATCATGTGAATAAAAGCGAGATCTTGTGTGTAAAATACCAAACAAACCCTGGTGCACTGTAGGCTGTCAAATAGTTCCTCATCCACCGCTTGGTTTTAAATCCTTGTACGTGTATAGATGTTACACTAATCGGTGAGGATCTACTTAGCATAAGCATTTTCCCCCAGCTGCTGATAAAGTGCTTTTGTGTTCTTGCTGTGTAGCTGTATCCAGGGGTTCCCGCCGCGGCCTGCAGTGCTGTCCTTTCCACTCTCCTGTCTCCTGCCCTCCTTTCTAAACATAGTTATACTGCCAGCTCTTTGGCAGTCCTGAGAATTTCCTTTTCATATCTGTGGAAATAGTAAGCTGACGAGTTTCTTGTTGGCATGACACAGCACGTGTACATCCATGTTGTGTCCAAGTGACTTTGTTCCTAGTTAATTTGTTAAATTCTTCTGGAGAACAGACATGGCCTTTCCTGCTGAGCAATCAGCAAAGCTGTGAAGCCAGGCAGTGGACAAACAGAACCCAGCGGGAAATGTGTATACAAAGTCCAGAGACAGCAGTTGTGGCAGAACCCCTGAAAATGTGCTGGCTCTCTTTGGGGAGATGCAGTTAACAAGCCCAGGGACCCCACATGGATCATGAGTCTCAGAGATATACTCAGCTGGCTGCGAAGGGTTAAGCCAGCAGAAAGGGATGTTAAAGAGTCATGAGAGGTTCTCTCTTTCTACCCTCCTACTCTCTCATAACTCTTGTATTTCCTTCCATCTTCTCAGCTGCTTTCATCTTGGGGTGGTGCTCCTTCGACAGTTAAGTGATGGGCAATGCTCCCCACAAGTCATTATGAAGCGATCCAGAATTTAAAAAGGAATATAGAAACTCAAGCCTCACTGTGAGTCCACAGAGACAAATGCCCGCACCTTGACTGGCATAGACAGTGGGTGGGCGAGAATAACAGTGTGTGCTGTCTTCACCAGGCACTCCTGAGGAAGCTCCGCAGCTGAGGGGATCAAAGGCTGCTTTTCCCAGAGTGAGCCTGCTGATCATTAAGGAGCAGCCTGGCACTCAGAGGCCAGGTCACGTGTCTTCCAAAGTTTCTAGAGGCTTCTAGTTAGACATATGAGTATTGTCTATGTACACTGTGTATTTGGTGCACTGAGCATTGGGCCAAGGACTCTGCATGCTGTTAGCTTTATTTCTTATTTCTTATTTCTTTTCTTTTCTTTTTTCTTTTTTTTTTTTTTTTGAGACAGGGTCTCCCTGTGCAGTTCAGGCTGGTTTTGCACTCACTTTGTAGCCCAGGCTGGTCTTGAACTTGTAACAGGTGGCAATGCTGTCTTCAAGGTCTGAAAGTCTTCAGCTTCATTCTGGTGGTTCTGCCAGCTTTCAGTGAAAGTTTTAATTTCCTGGATATCTGCTTGAATCTGTTTCATGCGTTCTATTGATTTTATATATTGTTCATTTAAAGTTTCCATTAATTTTCTATGCTCCTCTACTTTCTTATCTATGTCTTCTTTAGATGTGCTAAGCAATTCTTTCGTTATTGTTGTCATTTCTTTTTTTATCTGAGAAATTATTTCTGATCTGCTGTCTGCTATGGCCTGATGAAGTTTCTTTACTTCAGCTGCTATCATTTCAGAAATTTCAGATGACCGACTTCTAAGGTCTTCTGTGTTGATATCTCCTAGACTTGTTCTAGGTGGGTTGGAGACCTGTGATTGCATTTTGCTCCTTCATTTATCATTTTTGATATACAGAGGTTCCCTGGAGCTCAGCCTCACTCCCAGGATGATGTTGGAATGGTGGGCAGGGACTCAAATGTTCTTGGTGCTCAGTGTGGCTTCCTGAATGGTGTGTGTGGGTGGGGTGCGATCCTTGATGCTCCCACAGCTATCCAGGGCTCAGTTTGGCTCCCACTCAGGGGTTCCCCAAGCTGCCTGGGATTAAGGCCTGTTTCCACAAGAGAGTAGTAGTGGGTAGGTTGTCATCACTGAGGCTCCAGACACTGCCTCTGACCCAGCCCAGTTCCCGTGCCAGTGAGAGAGGAGTAAGCACACAGTCACTGAGGCTGCTGAAGCTGTCTGAGGTTCAGCGTTGCCCCCCTGAGGGTGTATATTGGATGCAGGGAGTGGCATCCAAGGCCCCTGAGGTTGTCTGGGGCTCTGCCTGGTCCCCATACTGCTGGGGCAGGGGCGGGGCCTGCTAACTTACATTCCTGAAGCTGTCTGAGGTTCAGCTATGCTCCATGAAGAGAGGCACGGGGAGTGGCCCTATAAGCCCCTGAAGCTGTCTGGGGCTCTACCTGTCTCCTGTGCTGGTGGGGTGGGGCAGGTACAGCTCACTAGCATCCTGAAGCTGTCTGAGGTTCAGCTCCTGGAAGCTGTTTTCTTTTAAGGCTTCAAGTACTTCACTACATGCTTTCTTTGACTTGAGAGTTTGTGTTGAGAAGTCAGCTATAATTCTGAGCAGCTTTTCTTTACAGGTGATTTGTTTCTCTAAGAACTTTTAATAGTCTGTTCTTGTGTTGAATTTCTGGAATCATGCTGTAGACTTTTTAAAAATCATAGTTAATTGAAATTCTATGTGCTTCACGTACCTGTAGGTGAACTTCTTTTTTCCTGCCAGGGAATTTTTCTGTCATCACATCTGTGAATAGGTTTTTTATGTCATTTGAGGTATCTCCTGCTTTTTCATTAATGTCAGTCAATCTTATGTTATACTTCCTTGCATATCTAGCAGCTGCTGGATTGATTTCTCATGGCTTCCCCCATTTTTAAGAAATCTTTCTTTTCTTGCTGAGTGTGAACATGGTTTCTAGTTTTTCTATGGTTGTATTTCTTTTCTGTTCTTGTTTTTGTTTCTTCCTTCTCTCTTTTCCTGTGTTCCACCACAGTTTCCCAAAGTCTGTGCGATCCTTCTTTTCCTCCAGCCTTCCTTTTAATATTTCCCCTTTCTTCTATTTCTCTATTGTCTCCTAACTCTTTTTAAATTTTCTCCTCTGAGGGTAGCATTGGCATTTTGAGGGCTTATTTATTGCATACAATTTTCTGGTTTGTTTCTCATTTAGTTATAGAACCACAAATCTAGTGCATATGGTTAAAGGTGGCAAATAAATGATTACCTCAGTTTGTCATTTTGTAGGCTGTGTTTGATGCTATTATTATTTCTGATTGTACCACGTTAGCCAAGGTGACACAGTTGTTCTAACCAGTTGCTCTTTGTTGTATCCCAAGACTGTGCTTGCCTAAGGGTCATACAAATACTATAGGCCAGCACCAAAGAACCAGGGGCTGAGCCAAGTAAGCAGCAAGTTCTCACCTTCAATAATACTAGCAAAAAAGCCACTTACCATAGGCAATTTGCAAGCATGAATCCAGGTATTAAATTTAAAAAAAATAGAAAATGAGGAGACACTTAAGCAAGATGCAATCCTAGATGTCCAGCTCACAAAAGGCAAATCCAGGGGGTTACAAAGTGGAACGATCCAAAAGCCTGGATTCTCTGAAGTGGTAAGGGCAGAAGTAACAAAGCAAATGAACAAGGCTGTAGAAAAAAATCAAATCAGATAAGGACAGAGATAGTGCCTATAATAACAGATATGTTTAGTAACTCTAGAGCAGATACGGATAAACAAAATAGAGAAATTTAGGAAAATGATGGACACTGTGAATGCTCAACATAGGATGAAAATGGAACACATAAAACAGATTTAAACAGATGTCCAGGAGACCATTGCATGATAGCATGAGTTTCAAACAAAAGAGTTAACATCTCTAACATTATTTTATATAAGAGAAAACAGGACTCATGTTAGCTGATTTCTTGAGCAAATACCACTGAAGAGACACAGAGTCAAGCCTTACATTTGAATATGCCCAACTCCAGGCTATACCCCAAGGTGTGGTACATAATTCACCAAAGAACAGGTTGACAGTATTAGTATGTATTATTGATATCAGGCAGTTTTACGCTTAATAAATATTTCTGTAAGATCAGTTATTTTGAGAATTATACCTCTAGGAAAAAAAAACCTAACTTCTATTAAAAGATGCTCCAAATCCATGATCCATGAAAAATGGAAAACAGTATAGGTCTTTTAAACAGAAAGTATCTAACATAGGGGACTGATTACACAGATATTGGAAAGCTAAAGAAGAATTAGCATTAAGAACTGCTTTTCTTTACAGTGAAAGTAACTCAAGCAGGAGATTCTATTGGGTTTCCAGAACCACTGAATGACTTGAGGATGGACACCCACTGCTGCCAACTGGAAGCCAGAATATAGCCTCTTCTCCTGCATTTCATGCACCCCTTTAGTGCCTGCAGTTGTCAGTTCCTAATAGCAGTCCTTAATATAGAGCTTTGGGAAAAATGAACAGCAGCCTCCAGATCCACCATTGCAGGGCAGAGAGTAGAAGGATCAGAAATAGGCAGATTGTCAGCACAGATGCTGAACTTTTAGTGACACTATTGGTTTAGACTTACTGTGCCCCCAGCATTTACCTGCACAGTTTCACTTAATTTTATAATCCTGCAAGGCAGGTGCTATTATCTCTGTTTTACAGATTAGAAAATTAAAGTTCTCATGATTGGAATCAATTATTATGAAAATCATCAGTATAAATTTATGGAAATGTCACAGATTCTTAGTCCAATATTCCCTTCAATATGTCTATACACTCCACATGAATCTTTTTTTCATTCCTTTTTGAGATAAGTTTGCAACTTGTGTTTTATTAATAGCAAGTTCACATGAACACAGAATCCTTTTAAATCTCCCAATATCTTAACTGAATTCAATATCATTACAAGACCATATTTTACAGCAAAACTGCACAAGCATAAACACTGGTTTATGTTCCAGTTCTAACCAGACCTATGTGTTTGAAAAATTATGTGGTATTTGGATGCCTCAATTTCCTCATCTGTGTAGTGGAAGTATATAGAGTACCAATCTCACAAGGTATCTGTGAAGTTAAGTGTGTTAATATGTGGAAAGTATTAGATTACACCCTGGCATTATATGGTAATTTTTTTTGTAGTAACTCACACCCAACTCCTAAACATACACTGTCAATTCACCAAAAGATTTAAATTCTTTGATCAGAAAGTTGACCATCTTTAGATTTCTGGCCATCAGAGAGAACCTTATCCCCTTTCTTAGCACAGCAGACTTACTTTGACAGTGGCTTAGAATTTTTGTGCACTTTTCATTCAGTTACTAGCTTTGTCCTCTGCGAAGCTGAAATGAGGATCCTGACATCTGTGTGTAACAGGTTGATCACCTAAACTGTGGGATTGGTTTATCATAGAAAGGCCAGCATCTGTTGTCTTGCTTCTGGATGGCCAGCCCCTCCCATGGCATGGTTTTTACATTCTCTTGCTCTGCATGGCCAGACGCCTTGGCTGGTTCTTGAGTGGCTTCTGTCTCATCTTCACACCAGCATGCACCAGCAACCAGCACCGTGTCAAGGCATCTTTAAGTGTCTTCCAATACCTGGTGAGGATGAGGGAATGAAGGTGGACAGAGAGAATTTCCAAAGGTAGCACAATAATGGTGCTGGGTTTATACTTCAGGCAGACCTTTGGTGCATCTTCTGCCAGCTTTTATTTGTGAGACAAGGACTCAGAAGTGTGGCTGATACCTTCATAGTGGAATAAAGATAGTACCCTCCACATAACAGTTGATGCTCAAAGTCAGACTGAGCGAAAAGGTAAGGACAGAGGAGGTACTAATAAGGATGTGTAAATACAGTGGGAAGAACCTGGCTTATGTGCAGTTATGGTTGGCTTAGTCTCTACTCTCTATACAAGGCCCAAAAGGGATGAAATTATAGATCTGGCTCTTTCCTAGGACAACAAGAACAACTGGCCATACCACCCTACATGATCTCTGACTGGATAAGGGATCTTGGTCACCTTGCCCAAAGCTGGCCAAATACAGCGAGTGGTTGCATCTGTTCAGGTGATTAAGTAGATACTGTCTGTAATTTGGCCTTGACTTGTGAATGTTAAGATCTCTATTGACTGCTTCATTCAACAAGTATTTGCTGGATGCTCACTCTATTCAAGTTTCATTTTTAACTTTGCTCTTATTCCTGTCCTTGTCAGTCCCCCAAGAAGCCCAGGGACCCCGTGCTGTCCCTTATCTTTTCACCAGCTTTGCAAGTACCATGTGCCCTGGTTGGGGCACATGCCACACTGCTTTTCTGTTATCTGAGCGAGCACCTCTCTACACCCCTGAGTTCCTGACCCCCGGAAGCTATACTTGTTTCCCTCATTCCTCCAACCAAGTGCTCAGCAATTTGGCGAGGGCTCCATAAGTGGGAGTTAAAAACAAGAAGACTAGAGAACTTATCATCTGTTGACTTTGGCAAGTATTTTACAAAATGAAATGTATATTAGGAAATCTAGGCTGTGTTACAAAATTAAATAAATGTACCACAAGTTTGGCTTTTTCCCCTCCTGACAGCAGTCCTCAACTCATTCAAGGCGGACTGAGTCACAGAAAGGACGTCAGTGGATCTCTAGCTGGGTGCTGAGGTTCTGGGCATTGTATGGTAGTGAAACGCAGCCTTGGACCTCAGTGGCCTCACGTGCCAGAGCTTGATGCTGTATCACAGCTTGACTTCCTTTCTCTGATGGCGACTCCCTCTCACATTTCAAGCCAGACTAAGGAAAATATAAACATACAATGATTTTATACTCACTGTACCTAGAGACTTTAGAAAAAGTCTAACAAACTGTTTCCACTGGGAACTGTGGCTATCCGAAGTTAAAATTTAAAAATCAACATCCACCTTAAACATAGATGCAAAGTAAATGACCCTTCACTTTGTTACAGAAGGTCCTCAAAGTGAACACCTACATGAACATATCCTAATGGCACAAAATTATTAAATGAGATAAAAGAAAAAGCAATGTGAGTCTGCTGCCCTTAGATTGCAATCCTGATGTGCCTTAATGTTGACTATAACAACAAATCCTTTGTTAATAATGACACCCCAGGTTTGAGCTCCTTTCAGGGAGATGAGATCACGAGCCACACACTTGAATTATGTCAAGCTCCCTCCAGTGACCGTCTGACCAGAAGAATGTATCCCTTTAACAAGGAAACCTGGCATCTGTCAAGATCTTTGCTTAGGAAAAGCACTGACAGTAGTCTGCAAAGATGGAGTGACAACTAATAACATCTATAGTCACCCTCTGTCTAGCGTTTCCAAAGAAGTGTTTCTTGCTGAGCATTTGAGGAGCATTTTCATAGCTGTATGGCTCTCCTCAAGATCCTTCCCTCTCTGGGCCTCAATTTCCTCACATGTAAGCTGCAGGTAATGGTAGAACCTGTTTCACAGGGTTGTTGTGACAATACAATGGGTTAACACACAAATAATCCAATTCCTGGCACACAGTAACATCTAATGATTCACTGGAGCTACTATTACATGCCAACAAATAGCTTCTGTAGCTTACATGTTGTCAATTTTAATTTTATCTTCTTTTATATTTTGGTACCAGGAATTGAACTCACAACCTCACACTTGCCAGGCAGCTGTGCCACTGAGCTATATCCCCAGCCAATTATATCTTCTTAACAATCATCTTTTAAGTGAAGCCCATTGTTGCATTTCTATAGTTGGGGAACGTGAGACTCAAAGTTTAAATGACTGGGCTAGAATTTCACAGTTAGTAAGTGGCAGAGTTGGGATTTGAACCTCTGTTTGTGTAACACTTAGCCACCATGATGTACTGTCATCAGACCATGTCACCAATTTCCACTGAGATTGGTGAGTCTCTGATGTGGGTGTTGAACCTCAGGAATAACTACACATGACACAGCAGCTTCCATTTCTCCTCATGTCAATCAAGCATCTCCAGTCTAACTTCACCCTTCCTCTACTAGCTGCAACTTTATTACATGCTACATCTTCCCAAGTGCTTTGTTCTGACCTCAGAATAGTCCCACCAGTCATAATAGGTTGTGTCATTTATTCCTAGTTTGTCATTTCTTCTTGACTTCAATGAAGTTAAGAATATGACTTTTGCTTGACAAGTTATTAAATTGGAGTTCTTAGAAGTTAAGCTGAAGATTGTACAACTAGTAGGAAGTATTTTTCTCCTCGCCACAAGTATCTACCATGTGTTGGCCACGTCCTTACAGAGGTGGAAGACTCAGTTCTTGCCTTGAGGTGCCCTCCAACTGGTGTGGAAGTGGAGAGACCAGCCCAGCAGAGGGCAGCTAATGCTGTGAGAAAGGTATGCCTCAGGGGCACTTAGCTGAGTGGAGAAGGGAAGGGCAGGCTGCTCAGTGAAGGATGCTAGGGGCAGCACTAATCAGAGCTGACTCTTCACCAAGAGGTTAATGGAAAAGGGCACTCCAAAACCCAACCAAGACTTTGCAAGAGCAAAAGACTAGAAGTCTGGAGAAATTTTGCACAGTGAGTAGCAGCAAGAGGCTTGGATTGACAGCAGAATGGGGTTGTGTTGATTGGGCTTGGGGTTTCACTGTGATGGGCCTGTGGGTCACACTAAGTAATTTGAATTTAACATGAGGATGACGAGAATTTGCTGACACTTTAACCTGCAGAGACATGGGTTAACATGGGAGATGAATGTGATATTTTTATCCCGAGGCAGAGGATGTACTGCAGGGAAATGTGCTGTGAATTAGATTACATGGGAGTTTAGGTGAGAAACACCAGGCCAAAGCAGAGGCCAGGAAAGGAAGAGGAAAATCTATTGAGAGTGGCCCAGGTATGTGGTAGGCAGTGGCTATGAGAGTGGTGGCTGAATCTAAGTGGATTCCCACATTTTGTTTTGATGGGGTGTTCCCTGAGGATTTTACTGAAATAGGAAATATAGAAAGAGAAATAGATTTAAAATGGAAGAAAAACCAGCCTAATTGAAACATGGTGAGTGTAAGGAGCGTGAGAGATGCATGAGAGTGTCTCTGGGGCTGATTTGGAGCTGGAAGAAGGACATGGCGCTCTGGAGGGCATCTTAGCTAATATCGTACATGAAGAAGCAGTTGCAGAGAAGTTAGTCAGCACTTGAATGCGGGGGTCTTTGGAACAACTGCCATTGCCCAAGGATAGCATCTGCTCACAACTGTCCATGGTATTGCTTCAACATGATTCTAGCTGCCTTGCAAATTCCGGTTCAAGCCCTGCATCCTGCTCAGGGCCTCCCAGATGGTCACAGTAGGCAGTAGGTCACTGTCTTTCCTTCCTGTGTGCTTTCATTCTGGATCTCAGAGACCTTGAAGAGCAGTTTGGCCCTAGCCTTGTTGATGCAAGAATCACTTCTTCAGCAGCCTCCACAAGTAAACCTGAAGGCCTTTCCTCTAACACTTTTTCAAGCAGACAATTCACACTTCAGAGGTGAGCCATCCTCTCAGGGCAGTTTGAACTGCTAGAAAATTCCCCTTTATTATATCCAGAGCTCTTTGCTTTAGATTCTACCCACTGACTGTTGACTTGCGCACTGGAGTCTGCTCTCTCTGCACGTGACAGCCCTCCAAATTGTGGAAGACAACTCTCCTGGCCCACTGTGCCTCCCTTCCTAAGGACAGCCACCCTCAGCTCCTAATGCTACTTTCCAGACATATCTTTGTTCTTTTTTTTGGTACCAGGAATCAAACTCAGGACCTTGCACTTGCCAGGCAGGCACTTATGCCACTGAGCTATATCCCCAACACTCCAGACATACCTTGTCAATTTCTTTATGATCCTTTTGCTTTTATTCCAAGATATTCCAGTTTGTCTATAACTCTCTAAACATGTGACACTCAAAGTTCAGCCAGTAAGTACAAATATAACTGACCTAACCACTACCAAATAGAGCAAATCTAGGCTCTCGTATGTTGGGAAATTCTTGCTGCTTTAGATCAGGCCTGATATTTTGTAAGAATTCTTGTGACCAGCATCTACGGACTTCACAGTTATTATGGCTTGGATTTAAAATGTCCCCCAGTCTCACATTCAGAGCTGGGAACTGGTCATAAGAGATAGTCACAAATGTGTAACCAGGAAGGTACATTCCTGTCCATGGCTTCTCCCTTCTCTCTCTGCTTCCTGGCTACCATGGCCTGAGTGCCTTTTCCTCCCTGTCCCCCTCTGCCATCCTGTTCCTGCCTTGGAGCCAGCAGGCCATGGATTGAAACTGAACCAAAATAAACCTCTCCTTCTTTGTGCACAGGTGTGGAGCATTTTGTTCCAGAGACAGGAAAATGACTAAGACAACAGTTGATGACTTATTGTAGTTGCATTTGTGAATGTGCCTTTGCCTTCCCTGGGTTTCCAGATCTGCCTCTAAGCAGGAATTATATATCTCTGATGTCACTTTGCTATGCATAATAGCCGGTATGCAGTTGGAGCTTAATAAATGCTGCACCTTCAAACTGAGATGGCGTAGGTCGTTTTCCTAAAGTGTTTTCTTAGAAAGCCACAGACAAAGTAACCACATGATTTAGCTTCTTTTATTGAGTAATGTTCTACTAAAGATGAACCTTAGAATTGAGTTAAAACCCCTACATGAAAAGAAAGCAGAAATTTCTCCACGACAAAATAGGAGCTATGCATTTGCTTTATCAGGGGTGTGTCCAGACTCTGCTTTGGTCTCTCGAGTTTATAAGAATTCTGTCTCTGCATTTTTCCATGAGGAGTTTCTAAATCAGCTGAGAAAATGCTCTTCTCATTTGTCTTCCCAGCGAGACCCTTTCTTAATGCAAAGTAGCATAGTTTTGGGTTTTAGGTGTATAGTAATTGGATACTAAAGAGGGACACACCTGCCATGACACTTTGAGGGGAAGGAGTCAAGGAAAAGAAACATGTGAATAACTGAGGAGAATCAAAGCATGAATTTAGCTGTTTGCATGCATCCAAATGACAGGTGAGGAGTATGACTTGTATCTCAGTCACAAACCGTGGACTGGTGATGGTAAAAGACCACCCTAGGCTGCAGTCATGGCAAACCTGCAGCATGCGTGAGCCTGTGGAACCTGTGAAAGCTCTAAAAGGTTCGCCGTCACTGCTAGGCCCTCTCATGTAGCACCCTGACCAAGCACTCCCTTTCCAAACACATTCTGCAGTGATGAGCTGGCCATCCTAGATGTGTGTGTGTGTGTGTGTGTGTGTGTGTGTGTGTGTGTTCTGATTTTAAAGTTGAGATCACTGCTAAGCCATTTAGGATGTGAGATTAATCTTGACTGTCCATCCAGTGTGGTGCCACAGTAGTGAATCGTTCATCCCTGTGTCTCCTGCTGTCCGTCTGTCCTCTGTGGGCAGTCTGTTCCAGAGCCCAGTCATTTGTTATTCACAGCAAGGAGAGGTCTTTTCCAGGCTAGTGTGAGTAGGACCCCATTGATTATGTCGAGAGGCCCAAGATAAACTGCTTTATTGTGTTTAAGGGCCTGGGCAGTTAGAGCCCACAGTGTGACTCAGAGAGAGACTGATATCAAATACAGATACTCTCCAAGAGCAGACCAACTCTGGTCACCATAAGTAAATGTGCAATCTAAATTAAATAGTGTGTTATTATGCTTTCTCCTAGCACCTTGAAACAAATAGCTTCCCATACATCCTTTCCCTGTAGGAATTCGGAATTTCTAACTGAATAGAGAGCAGTTTGACCTACAGGTAAAAATGGCACTCATTAACGCTGGCAGGTTAGTTGACAAGAGCAGCAAATGTGGATATAGTTGGAGGCAGGTAGATAGAAACCCTTTAGTTCACTGAGATTTGTTGGCCCTTTCTGTCATCTTTCTAACACGTCCTCTATTAGCATTAACGTCTGCTGGTTGTCTAGCTTGTCTCTATGAGGTAAACCACACTGAAGCAGGGAATGCACCTGCTGTTCCCAAGACAAAGGAGGAAATAAACATGTGTTGAACATCCCATATTGGCTGTCTATGAAGCTTACAGTTGGCTGGGTACTTTCCATAGGTAATCTCAAGCCTCCAGCAATTTCCTCTCTAAATGTATATAAACCCAAGTGTTCCTGAAATCAATTCACAAAGACTGATCTACAAGTATTAATAACAAAAATTTTGAGCTAATTCTAATATTTTGTCTGGGGCTTAATGCCACAGTTGCTTTTGATAGTCTTAAAACCATTTCCACAGGTGAATTTGTTAGTAGCTTGTAGCACCTCAATAGTAACTTTGACAAGACCTTTTGCTTATAGGACATTAGGAACCAAAAAGAGATGGAGAAGATGTTATTATTAAGTGAAAACAGAGCAGCAGTAATTATCATGTATATTCTTCATTAAATTATTTAGCAAATATTAAGTATTTATGTGTCAGTCACTGGAGAAAGAGTGGCTTAAAATAAACTTGGCTTCTGCCCTCATGAAGCTTACAACAGGATATAAAGGAATGATCATTAAAAATAAATCGAAGACATCTGGTTTATAAACCCACATTTGGCAATAGTCGTCTTGGGAAAGTAGTTTAGTTTCTCTGGGCCTCAACTTCCACAACTATAAAATGAATGAACCGGGCTATACCAGGGTTTAATTGGCTGTAATACTGTAGATTTAATTAGTTCTTTTATGAAAAATTATTTTGCCTGTCTTATATTAAGTATCTTTCAGTTCTATGACCCCTTGATTTTATGAGGTCAGTGTTGAAGTACCTTCCCAGTGAAAACAGTTGTCAGTCATAGATCATGTTTATCTGTCCTTTGAGATTGGGAATCAGACAGCTCCTACTGCACTGACTCTCATGGTACCCTGTTATTTTGTGTCCAGTATTGCATTTTAGCATTATTATAACTTCTGAGTTGATTTTAATTAATTTATCCAGTCAATTGAAATAATTTTGAGCATAGAATGTTAATAATCAAGAATACTATACATGCCTCTTTTACTACTGTGTCTTTCTCTGACACCTTTCATAATGTACAATGATTTTCTTTGCAACTCAGGTAATTTATCCAGCATTTGATGGTATTTCCTTAGTATGTGATCCATTTCCTTTGAGTTACTCAATAATTTGTGCTTTATAATTGATAAATAATTCTTAATCGTTTTCATCTTCTTTCTTTAGTCCATTTCATTTTCCTTCCTCCCAATTTACCATTTGTTCTTGGGTTCCTTGCCTATCCCTCACAATTCTCCTAAACAATGGTCTGCAGCTAGGAACTTCATTATCTGCTCACCCCTAGACCCAGGAGGCGTATTTCCCAGTCCTTCCGATGCATTCAGGTTTGGTAAGCACTTTTTCACTTAGCTCATATTAATAGCTATTTTCACAAGGTCTTCATTACTTCCTAATTCTGCAAATTCCATTTCCTTATTTATCTTGGCAAAGACAGAGTTGAGAAAGGAGTTCATTATCTCAGCTGTTTTAGAGTCATTATTAATCTCATTCCTTCCCTTATTTGTTAATGGCTCTGCATACGCTCAGCTATTTCTCTCCTGGGTACAGTTATAAAACACCTCCCCCCTCCCCTTAATACATTTGGCTGGCGTGAGCTCACTATTCCCTTTGGCTGTCCTTCGCTTCCACTCCTGAGAGCCCCAGTAGAATCTTGTACGCTTTGAGGAAGGACAGAGGTGCAAGGACAGATCCAGGTTTATGGACTGCCTTACAAAAAATGTATAAATTTAAGTACACTGGTGAACATGTATTCTAAAACAAAACTGACAAAAGCTGGAAGCCTCTCAAAGTCCAGAAAAATAAGAACTTGTTATTGTTAATTGCCAGAAAACCCGTAA
Source organism: Dinomys branickii (assembly GCA_004027595.1). Classification (NCBI taxonomy): domain Eukaryota; kingdom Metazoa; phylum Chordata; class Mammalia; order Rodentia; family Dinomyidae; genus Dinomys; species Dinomys branickii. The sequence goes on along the minus strand of PVLD010010019.1, from coordinate 22,459 downwards.
TATTTATTTCTCTGGCAACTTTTTGGCTCCATAGCCCTTAGTCATCTCTATACAGGAAAGAATTTGGGGAGACAGCAAATAAAAATACAAATATTTGGTTAAATTTGAATTTCAGATCATGAGTGTATCATTTGCATAATTTTTATTGTAAGTGCGTCCCCTAGAATATTTGAAAATACTATATTAAAAATGTATTACTCTGCATGTTGTCTTCTGTATGGAAACTAAGAAAAACAAACACACAGAAATAGACATCAGAATGGTGGTCCCCAGAGATTTAGGAATGAAGAATGGGGGATATTGGTAAAGGGGAACAATTACGTCAGCTCTAATAATATAATAAGTATTTGAGTTGATGGATATATTAATTAGGCTGACTCAGTCATTCCACATTGTGGACATATACCATAGCACCAGTTTACGTTCCATACATATATAATTATGAATTGCCACGGTCCAACAAAAGCTAATCTCCAAAAATTATTTGCCATGTATCTGAAGTTCATATTTCACCAGATATCCTGTATTTTATCTGGCATGTCTCTTGGTAGCATTTTCTATGAAGTAATATAAAAATAATTGTGTCTTTCTTTGGAGCAATTAGTCAAAGAATAGTTCATAAGAGTTTCTGCAGCATCAAAAGTTAGTGCTGGTTCTGTCATGCACATCTTTAGGACTGTCAAATCTTTAGGACTGTCAAATTTGTGAAAACCTCTATCAAGTTTCTTTCACATTTGAGCCAGAATCATTGTGTGTTGTTTGGGGCTTATTTTTGCAAGGGAGAACAATATGATACAGGACACAAATTTTATGAGATTATTTATAGTAATATACAAAGAGAGTGCAGGAAATCTGTCCACACACTAAGACCAAGGAAACTAGCTGAGGCCTGGATACCATGGAAATATCCTGCATGAATCCAGCTGAATACCTAGAGTTCATCACAATGCCTCCCATGAATCCAACTGGAGACCCAGAGCCCATAACAATATCTCATCCAGGCCTGTTTCACGGGTCTGTACCAGCAAGACCCAAAGGTCAATGGTGGAATCTAGGAAGTCTGTGCCAGCAGGATGAAGGATTTATACTAACAGGCTGAGCGATCTACACTGGAGCCAGGAAGCGATGCTCAGAAGAACCAGAGCTCCCCTGAAAGGTACCACAGCCATTCTCAGCAACAGTGAGGTTCTGAGCTCCTCTGATGATCAAGATGGCCGAGTTCCCATCAGGGAAGCCAACACAGCAAGCTTCTCCAGGAGACTGGCAGTGCACCATCTTCCCCTCTGGAGCCAGGAAGCAATGCTCAGTGAGGACCAGAGCTCCTCCAAACTGAACCAAAGCCATTCTCAGTGCCAACGAGGTCCCAAGCTCCTCGGAGGATGAAACAGCCAAGTCCATCAGGAAAGCCAGCGTGACGAGCTCCTCAAAAAAACCCAACAGCTCCTTACAGCTTGCACGAGCTCCAAGATCCTTTCTCAGCTCCTAACAGCCTCTCTCAACTCCCAACAGCCTCACTTCTTCTCCAGTTTTGCCTCTTACGCTGCTGGCAACAATCCCCAGGCGGGCCTCCCACACCCAGCACCACGCTTACTCAGTTTAGCGGGGGGGGGGGGTTATAAGTTGACCACCAGCTGTCAGTTCTGAAGCTGGCATCTAGCTTTCCTCATATTCACCATCATTTCTCTGCCCTCAATCAGGCATTCCCAGTGCTGGCCTCACGAGACGCACCCACATGGCCTTGGACACTTTGTCCTTGCGCCTCATGTTCCTGAGACTGCTGATATCATAAACACATCTCACTGAACCCAGACCAAAAGTGTCCCTAGTTTATCCTTCCCCAAGTCTGCTCCGTTGGTATGCATGATCTCCCTTCTGTCCATCTAGAGATAGACTGGAAAGATCCCCCTGTTCTTGACTGATTTTTCAGAAGAGATATGTTTGTAAAATTTAACAAAATATGTGACATGGGAGGAGAGAGAGAGAGAGAGAGAGAGAGAGCATGGGGCCTTCTTTGGGGGTTGGAAGGGGTCTTAAGCAAGCAAAATATCCCAAAGTTTTGACTGTATTAGATTCACGACAAGTCTGCTTTGTCAATGATGTGTGCACCCATGTGGCGAGGGATGGGCTCCCCTTTCTCCTTCCGGTCTACTTCATTCTTAATTCTCTCTACTCATTTGCTGCTTCTCTGTCTCTTCCTGCCTGCCACTTCTTCCCGTTTGCCTTTCCCCTGAATTCCCTACTTATGTTTCAGTATAGAACCTTACTTTTTCATGGAAAGAAACTACTGGACCTCAGTGATGTTATCTTTGAAGTTTCTTCCAACTTTCTCCACCTCTTGGACTTTTATACATCCTTTCAATGTTCCTAATGCACTAGATTCTTATTCTCCGGACTACACTTCTTTGAAATCTGACACTCTTCTGGGGCCCATGGAGCTATCCCTTACAATGCTCAGCTAGCGTTGTTTCTTCTCAGGGACATTAATAGTCTTACATGCTCAGCAGCTTTAGGTTAGGTTTGGAGAATCTGTCCCAGGGGTTTCTTCGGTGGTAGGCTTTCTGTTATCCTAGGTTTGACCCAGATCCATGCAGACCTTTAGGGTCAACTGTATAATGAATGTTATCAGAGTCTCAAGTCTCCTGATGTAGAACTGAGATTTCTAGATATGCATGGCCTTTAGTCTGGGTTTCTAACTTAGGAATTCATGTGGGAACTCTGTACCTTCAGAATCAGGACTTTGTGGCAGATATTTCACATCCCTGGGTCAATGCTCTCCATCTCCCTCTCTGCGCCGTTTTTCCTTCTGTTGCTGCTTATTGTGTACTTTCTAAGATCCCACTGTGAACACTTTTTTGTAAGTGCTGGCATATTTCTAAAAGCTAAGGTCACTGTCAGCTTTGATTTTTTTAACCCAGGTGAGTGATTACTCTAGATTCTCCACCTGGTCACCTGCTTGGAAGGAGCTTTCACTTCCTGACAAGCCATACAAAATTAGTGTGGGATAAAAGTTGAATTGACTCCAATACTGCTACACTGCAGCTGCCATTAATAACTGGTCCCATTCACAGAACATTCGCTGCGTGATAAACATAGGAACATCCATGTCATTTACAAATACTATCTACTTTAATCCTCACAACATCCTATTGGAGGAGAAATTATTATTCCTACTTTGTTCACGAGGAAACCAAGGCTGTCTAAACTCAGACCTGTCTGATTATGAACTCTGTGCTCGAATCTCCAAGTAATGTTCTATAGAATAGCGTTTCCAGAGGCAGTTCCTGTCCTCTATGAAGGAGACTAGCACTTAAGCTGAAGCAGATCCTGTTTTCAGGGGAAGTGACTTTGTGGGGGTTAGAATTCAAGACAGCCACGCTCTAGCCCTTTGTCGCCATTTGTCCCATATCTGCCTTTTCCTGGGATAGCGACTCTTTGCATTTGCATTTTTTTCACTCCTCCATCAGTGATTGGCCAAGAATGGGTGAGTGAGCCATGGTGGGAGGGGGTCAGAGTTCTTTTTCCTGTCCCCTTTGCCAGTTCTAAGCAGGGGAAGGGATGACAACTGGCCCAGAGTTGTTTGTAGCCACGAAAGCCCCAGCCGTCTACCCGCTCCAAGGAGGAACTCCTTCTGAAGCAAGACATAGGCATGCCCCGGGGATAGAGAAAGAAGGGGCTGTAGATATGATGATATGTGAGTGCGTACCTCCTAAGGGAGCTCCATCCCAGGACTTCCCAGCTGCATGAGCCAGTCAGTTCCCTCTTGGGTGGTATTTTCTTATTTGTTTACAGGAGTTTAGAAACCAAGGTGAAACCAGCAAGGAAATCATGCAGGCCCAAATGATGCGAAATAGACAACCCAGTGTTGAAACAAATTGATCTTTAGGAAAATTATTCTATTATAGTTGTACGATTCTAAGGCCAGAGCCCAGGTTGGGAGCAGAGGTTTCCTTTTGAAAGGAAAATTTCTACAGATTGTTAACCTTCTGCCCAGTAGACCAACTCCAGGCAGGACATGAGTGGCCTGGGCCTATTGGAAGGAGTAGAGGAAAGCTTTTCTCCTTCCTCTGTGGCCCATAGGTTGAGGGTTCAAGGGAACTGGACCTTAGGCCAGATAAAGCTTGAAGCATGTTTATTCCTTGATTTGGCTTTGAGTTCTCCACAGAGCAAAGATTAAGGGTATATTAGTTAGCATTCTGTCACTGTGACAAAATACCTAGGAAAATCACCTCACAAGGAGGAAAGGTTTGTTTTGGCTGATGGTTTCAGAGCTCTCAGGCTCCCTGTGGGGTGCTCTGGGCCTGGACATCATGACCTTGCCTGGTAGAACAAAACAGCTGGGAAGTGAAAGAGAAAGCCTGGGGGCTGGGGTCCTGGTGTGGGTTAGATTGTGTCCCCTAAAGGCCTCGTGTCAGAAGTGCGATTTTGGCAGGTGACGGAGCATGTGGGCTCTCTGCTGGTCAGTGCAAGGACCCTTTGATGAGCAATGGCTAAATGTGCTGTTAGGAGATGAGGCCTGGTTAAAGAGGTGTGTCCCTGGACGTGAGCCATTAGGGGCTTTTTCTCCCTCCTGGTGTCTCCTCCCTTCACTCTGCTCCTGGTTGCCATGGGCTGAGCAGCCTTCTCCAGCCATGCCCTTCTGTCGAGTTCTTCCAGCCTGCTCTTCTGCTTTGAAGCAAGCCCTCGCTGGGTTACTAGGAAAGCTGACCAATACGGGTCCCAGTACATACTTCCGGGGATGCTCCATAGAGCTACTCCTTCCACATAAGTCCTGCCGCTTAAGGTTTCCACTGCCTCCCAGTAGCGTCATCACCTGAGTAGGGAGCCTTTGACGCATGCACTTTTGACCGCTGTTTAAAATCTAGACCATAACAAGGGGCCAGGTGAGAGACAGCTCCGTGGCTGTCACTAAGCAGAAGACGGCGCACCAGGCGGGGGCACTGTCACTATGCCCACCCAGCAGAGGCAGCCCTGGTGGCCCAAAGGGAGAAAGAGGAGAGTGGAAAAGATGAGCTCCTGATTAAGGGCTTCTGGGAAGCTTAGAAATAGCCAGGGTGTACTTGGAGGGCAGGTATTTTCTGGAGATTAAGTAGCGGTTTCAGCAGAAAATAAAGAGGAGCCCATTTTGTAGGGAAGTACTGGTAGAGACAAGAGCCTTTAGGTTTTAAATAGATGTGATCTTCAATAGCTAGTTTCTGAAGGTTGTTGTTAATTGGATTTCCAGAGACTTGCCAGAAGGGAGTTCTCGTCTAAGAAGAGTGCACTGTTCCCTTCTGTACCAACCCTCTATTAAACTGACTATCCAATGGAATGGTGCCAGGAAATTACTGGTTTTAATACCATCTCCTCTTGGTTGTAGTTGTCATCAGAGGCCATAGTTTATGTACTTTAATTAAAATGGAGATGATGTTCTTTAAACTTGAACTCTGAGGTGGCTCGTGCAGCTGGCACTATTTTTTTTTTAAGGGAAGTAAATAAAACTGACATTTTCATTCTTAGTGTATCTAGCCCAGACTACATTTCCAAATCAAATCCCTGCCTAAAAAGTAGATCTCATCAGCACATTAATTCTTGGCATATCCTAATGGTGATCACACACAGTGTTTGGACACCACTTCAATATTTGCTGAGCATTTGCAGGTCCTTTCATCCTTTTGTTCATCAGTAGCCCAGTGAAGCGTATAGGGCAGGGATTATTGTTATTCCCAGTATGCGGTTGACACAATTAGGGTTAATGAAGTGAAGTGCCTGGCCTGAGCTCACACAGACGGTAAATGGTGTTTCTGTGTCCTCTGAGTCAGCATTCTGCTCTCGCTCCATGGGGCTTTCCTACCTCTTACCTACATTTGGTGGTGGTTCTCGTCCCTCATGAGGATTCGTGAGCTTTCTTCTACCAAGGCTTGGAACACCTCTGGGCAGGCCAAGACCTTGCCCGGAGACTTAGTGTCTGCTCACCAGAGTGAGTGTGGAACTGGGGGACTGAACAGGGGTAGGGTGAGGAGGGCTATATTCTATTTGCCCTCTGTTACATGGAGGAAAAATGTGCCTTCTCAGGGGCAAATTTCTCCTTATGCAAAATAAATTACTAAATGATATTTAATTTCCTTCTAGTCCACCCATAAAGCATTTTTCTTCTTGCCAACTTCATTTGCAAAATCCATATCTTTCATATTATCTTTGAGAATTTCACACTGTGCATTTTACTTGCAATAAATACTCTTACCTTATTTCTACTTTCTATTTTTGGAGAAATAAAATTAGATCTGATACAAGTGCTTCTAATCATCTTTATATAAAACCCTTGCATATGTCTCTGTCTCAAAAGCTTTCAGGACAGTCTAACTATACAAGATTAATAGCCTTATATCCCTCTAGTAACCAATTATATGTAACATTTTGGGTACTATGGTCTCTTTATCATAATATTTTCCATCAGATTTGTAAGAGATTTAGAGAAACTTACACTTCTAAGATATGTTCTATTTATTAGAATCATGTATCACCACAGATCTGTGAAATGCAACCATAAGTCCTTTTTGAAAAACCCTTATGGGCACAAAATTATATGAAAATATAGCAGCAGATATTGAGACACCATTAAAGGTCAACCACACTTTATTTCCACCTTCTCTCAGTCAATTGTTTTTGCATTCTTTTCACTCTTTACCATTATGCATACATATTGAAACAGGGTTTTATGGTTTAGAGGAATAACATGCATTAACATTTTCAAGGGCCTATCATGAACTAAGTATGAATGACATCTCAACTCACTCTTTTAATAACCTTGTAAGTTCACTTACTGTACAGATGAAGAAACTTGAGTCTTAGAGAGGTTGAATAACTTACAAACACACAGCCTGAGTATCAAAACTGAGATCTGAATCTGGTGGTCCCTGTTCTCTGCACTCTATGATATGCCTACTTTATGACCCTTTGTATAGTAAAGACAACTTGTGAGATTGACAGTCCTAGAATACAAAGGCAGCAAAAGCAGCCCCTAAACTGGTAGGAAACTTATGCAGAGATTGGAACCAGGTTGATACGTGTGCATGCATCTTGAGGCACAGGTTTATTGCCCCTGGGGAGATATGTGCAGTTCTGTAAGTGGGCGGTGCCACTCAAACGGTTTGCACACTAGCCTGGGGGAAATTTGCCATATCTTCCCATGCGGTCTGAGTCTCTGTTTTAACATGCACTTGTGGTCATGTGCTCTATGCCTGTCTTCCCTGGTACTCTGTCCACCATGTATGCCTTTGCGTTCCTTGTTTCTAGTACAGTATTGTCCTTAAAATACACATTTAATTAAAAAAAGTATGGAAGAAATCAATTAATTAATTGAGAACTGAGGAAATGGGAGACGCAAGACACAGAAAGGAAGCCTGGAGAACACTACCTCCTGCTTCCAAGAGCACCCACGTGAGAAAGTAGGAGTGGACGGATGGGAGCAGCAGGAGCTGATCATGGTCGGACCCGGTGGGTGCATAAAGAGGCACCTGTGGTTGCTATGGGTGCAGGCACAGTGCCGGGTGTTCTCATGGGAGTCAGAGAGGTGGAGCAACGTATGTAAGAATGACAGGCAAGCCTGAACCCAAGGTGGAGCTCGGCAGGGAGACAGAGAAAAACCGAACAGAGGACCTCTCCATAGCTCTTGCTGGTGGGAGCAGAAGCTGTGACTGTGAACTCTGTTTGCTGACAATATTCACACCTTATTCCCTTGCACAAGTTCTGTCTGTCTGCAGTCTTGGACTTAAATGTAATTCACTGTTTTTAAGGTTTGTCTATTTATAACTAAACATCTGCCTTTTGCTTTGTTAATCTTTCAGGTTAGTATTTAATGGTATGCTTCTTTATGACATCTTTTGCTCCATGTCTAGAAATACATATTGACCTATGTCTTATATGACTTTTACTGGTGGGAAGTGGAGCTAAATTTGACCTTTCGGGTCATATAAGGTAATATTCATTTTGTGGATGCAGAAACTTAAGTCTATGGGATTTAACATACTCATACATTTAGTGTAAATCTGCATCAAGAAAAGAGGTAGAACCCATGACCGTTTCTTTTAACCCAGTGAACTTTTCTCATTCTTCCATGTTTCCAAAGCCACTGGGAGAATGGTCAGAACAATGCTACACTGTGTCACGATCAACCATGATCTCCTATTTTCTTTATATTTTCAAATTTCATGGGACAACAGAATATAAAAATAAAATCATGCTTATTATTTTTTCACCTCTCACTTTCAACACTGTACCTTGCAGTGTCGAAGAAGAAGGAAGGAAGATGGGGTATTATTAAATTAAACTTTTATTAAGGTAGGATTGCTCCTGTGTATACTTTGCAAGGTTAAAGAAATTCAGAAGAAAACTTTGATATACTGGAAATGATGCAAAGCTTCACTATACAAGATGGTAGGAGTTCAACCGTGGTTCTTATACTGCACATTGTTGTTTTCAGATCAGTCATCATTTCCAGTGTTGTTCTTTCTTATTACTTGTTACTGTCTTTGATTGTTTGACCACTCTTACATTCTTATGTCTAGTGGACTGAGCAACTTTGTTGATGATAATAGTATATAATGTAGCAACCATTGTTAATTCCTATCATTTTGTTTTGAGGTCATGTATTGTTTTTGTTGTTCTGTGTTGCTTTGATTTTGTCTTCATTGTTTTGTTAGTGTTTAATTTTTAAAGTAAAAACTTTTAAAAAATAAAAAGATCTTTAAAATCCAAAAACATTCTTTGATATATTGATATTGGCCACTGGTTTATGCATAGCAATCACTTCGCTTGTAGATTAAAGAACAGAGAAATTATTGCTAGTTTAACTACTTTGCTAGACAGAAAATATCACCTTCTAATTTTTAGTATATGCCCTTTTGTTTACAGATGCAGTATAAGTGCCTAGAAGATCAACTGGTGTATGGCAAGACTTCCACAAATATTTATGGAAAATTTGTTAAACATCTTTTTAAAAAGTGATGACCTGGTGGCCTCTAGGGGAATCTCTCTCATACGATGCTGCATCTGACGCTCTTTGACAACTCTGCTTTTCATTAAGATAGAAATTTAACTTTTTGGAGTCACTCGCTTCGAGGATTTTATCTCTAAAAATTCCGTTTGACACAGAAATGCGTGGGCTCCAAGAGTGGTGTTTCTTATCAGGCAGTTTCTCATCTGCTCTTGCGCTCCCTTGTCACGGTATATAAAGAGCCCAGTGTTTGGACTTCGTGCAGCGCAGTGTGTGCATTTAAGTAAACATGGGAGAAAGGCTTGCTATTTGAATAGCTGAGAAACTACATTTAAAATTAACTTTATCTCCAAACACCAGGCTTCAGAAAACCAAGTCATGAAACTCTGACACTGGGGAAAAGGGAAATAGACAGTAATTTATTTCCTTAACTAGATTTCATCAAATGTGACTGTTTACTCACTGCTTCCACTTGTGATTGACTTTTTAGTTATCGTTAATGGGCTCATTTGGATTTCTGCCCCCTCTGGGCCTTTAGCTGCAAATTTCTGTTTTATCTTGAATTTTTAGTCAAAGACTCTTTGGTTGGGACAATAAAATGACTGAAAATATACTTTATGAAGAGATGTGAGGTCAGTACAGTACTTCAATGTGAGGTCAAAAGAAACTTTGAATGGACCCATGGAAAAACACACACAGAAGTGACACCTATGTTCCACCGGTCAGGTCGGCCTTATATCAGCTGATGCCCGTCATCATGCATGTGGTATGACCCATAAATACAGGACTATCATGTCAGTGCCACCCATAGAAAAGCAGGGGTCTTCAGTACAAGGAAACGCCACACTAAATCCTAGTAACACTGTGTGATGAGTTTCAACTTGTTCAGGGCAGTCAATTGTGAGCTAGGATTGAAAAGAGGTGTGTTTAAAAGTGTGCCATAAATAATGGACTGCAAACACACATTAATGTGAAATTTTATTCATTTCATTGAAGTTGCACTGTCATGCCACTTCTAATTCCAGCTCTTTAAGAAATGTCATCCTACAACATGGTTATAATCCTGACACCGGGTTTCAGAGTTCTCAGTGGAAATCACCTAGTCTCCTAGTGCAAAAGCATTGTGTCGGTCAATACCAGCATCTAGGTGACGATAATTATATTTTTGGACCTTGATGGAACTGTGTGAGAGGCAATGGTGGGTCTGGGCTGGTCCTTCATCACCCTTCACCCTGATGACTACAAGCCTGGTCTCAGGCAATGGATGATCAGACCTGCAACAGGGTGGAGCTCCCCCGATCAAGCTTGGGATTCTCACTTTCTTAGAATTACAGTTGTTTTTGTTTGAACTCTCTAGTTACATCTTCAGCCCACTTGGAGGTAGCTCTTCTCCTGGAAAGCTCCGTATTTGCATTTTCTCCAATGGAGTGAGTACAAGCCAACCAAGTCAAATTCATAGGAAGAAAAATGTCATTTGTCCAGTACGAGTCACCATGCACATCTGTCTGTCTCATCAGTAAGAATGGCGTTGTTGTAAGCACTGGGAACACTGATGGTAGCCAGCAGGCAACTTTCAGGGAAAGCAGTGGCTACTGCATAGCTCTGACCCAGTCACCCTCCTGGGTGGCTCCTCCAAGGTTGGTGTTGAAACAATCATGAAAAAACTTTAACCCTTAAATGACTCTGTGCAAGCTACTGTCATGCTAATTTAATGAGGAGAGAGCTAGAGGAGGCTATAAAACACTTTTATAAATATCCCTAAGTAAATATTGGCATACATATTTGAAGGAATTTCTCCTTATAACATTTATACTCTCACTGAATTAATTATAATACTATTTGTAAGGAAAAGAAATGATAAGGCAATGACCAAACAGCAACTGAAGACAATAAAGCAAATAAACAAAAATATATCTAATATCTGCCTAGCAAAGGACAGTAGACTGAAAAGCACACTGAGCGATGAGTGGGAGGGAGCGCAAGGGTAGCCCAGAGCCTACAGACTGTAAGAATAAGAGCGTAAACAGTGTTGGGAATTTGGAAAGTGAAGAGGAGGTTTCCCTCCCAGAGCAATGTACCTGAACTCTGGAGTTGCCTGAGGTAGGGACCCCACTGAGTGCAGGGCTTGGGAATTCCAGTGAGAGGAGCCAATCGAAAGATGGCGGGAGGAGGAAGAGAAGCACAGATGGAAGGGCAAAGCGGAAGAGCAAACACAGGAAGGCCTGGGAGCAAATGCCGCTGCTCCTGCTGCAGAGCTGTGGGGACTGAGACCAGCAGGTGTCACAGATGGAGACAGGCGCCAAGTGAGAAGCTGAGGAAAAGCTGCCCTGGCATTTCCTGGGCTCAGAGCCCAGGAGACACTGTCCGAGCTGGTGGATCAGGTGGCTAACAGGGAGGAAATTCTCACTTGATGCCAATGGAAATAGGTTCAAGTCCAAAAGAGCAAAGGATCCAGCCTTTCAAAGGCATGAAACAGAGTCCAGCCCAGGCTGGAAGCTGAAATAGAAAATCCCAAGCGTGGGCTCCCAGGAAAAGATCTGTGGACAGGAAAAGGCAGTAACTATAGGGGATTCCTGGAAGGAGTCCATCCGCGCTGATCTCTAACAGTAGCGCAAACCTCAGAAGGGCCTGTAGTGGAGATCCGTGTGTAGTACTCAGTTCCTCCTCTGAGTTTGGCAGCAACACTACAGTTGCACCATCCCGTGCCACTTGTCCCGTGTGCCTACTTAACTTCCAGCTTAGTTCAAGCTACTGCAAATTAAAGTCTAGTGTTTTCAATACTTGACAGCCTGTGAGAGCACCCGTTGGACAGCACATATGTGGAATATTCTATCTTTGCAGAAAATCCTACTAAACAGTGCTGCTCTGACGAAGAAAACAAAGAAGATGCAGAGAAACCCTGAAGGTTTTTATCTGGGAAGAGGAAAATGCTTCCTGCTGATTCCTGTGAGGATTCCTAAGATAAAGGACTTTTTCAGGATAGAGAATCCTTCAGTTTTATAGTTGCTACATTTTGTCACAATACCCTGACCACCTCAGGTTCCCTCTGTCTTTTTGGATTCCTTCTGTCTTTTTCCTCTCCTTCCCTTTTTAATATTCTCCACTACAAAAAAGCAATGGGACAGACAAAATAAACAGAAGAAGCAACTGCACAGTCACAGCAGTGGGGCACCTTTGAGGACATATGCAGCACCATTTAGGGCTGTCTACAGCACACTCAAAGCCTCTGCAGCTGCCTCACGGTTCCTTGGGGATCAGAAACAAGACTTTCAAAAGCTTAGGGTTCTGCCGGTTGTATTCCTGGCATCACAGGTTTCATGCAGCTCCACGGTACAGTTGACTGTCCTGGCTATAATCATTTAATCAGCAGGATAGCTCATCACATCTTACCAAGAGTCACTAGTCACCAGTACAGAGAACACCCACACGTGTGAAATGCAGGCTGGCCTGTGGTTACAGCAACAGGGATGAGAAGAATTACTAGGAAAAGATAATAATATTTTCACTGACAGTTAAGGGCAGTTAGTTTCCCAGGGAGAAGTGCTGGTGGTGAAGGGATTTACACAGGGAAGCTTTTGTCATTTTATGGATGTTCATCTGTCAGCTGTCAGCGTCTTTCAAAGGGGCCCAGGCTATAATGTTTTCCTCTGTACCTTTCCCATCATGGTGGCCCAAATTTCCCTGATGAACCTTTCGTCTTCCTGTTTGCCCAGTCTGGTCCCTTACAATAAGAGATGTGGAGGTGCCTCTGCAGCTGCTCGCGCGAGGAAGAGGGCTGGCGGCCTGGAGGGAGTGCCGGCCTGAGTTGGAAGAATGGGATCCGCATCTGTAAGGAAGCGCTTCTGCCGGGGGAGGAGTTTTTTGTCCCTACTGTTGTTTCCCAGGAGAAAAAAGGGGTTGAGCCAAGTGTGAGGTTCGTGGGACAGAAGCAGAGGCCCTGATATGGCTAGTAAATCCAAATACTCACACACCCACCCCAGGGCTCTGAGGGCCCCCACCTGTGTGACAACGACAGCATCATGCTCAGGAGTCCCAGGGGGGGGTATTCAGTAAAATTTCCTGAGCCACGAGAGGACGTAAAAATCACACAGCAGTCACATGTTCTGAGTCACCCTTTCTATATTCTATGGCAGGGAAAAGAATCGGTGGAACATAATGGTAAACCGTGCACATCAGACTCTTGCATTCACGATGTATCTCTGTCAGAAAGTCCCTTCAGCTTTCTAAGCTTCTATTTCCTCCACTATCAAATGGAAATGAGGAAAATATCCACCTTCACGTGGTTTGGGGATAAGTGAGACGGGGCAGTGAGAGTCTGGAGAAATCCAGGCGGGTCTTCACCCTGTTCTCATTCGCCTTTCCCTCTGGGTCACAGTCTTGCTCAGAGCCATCTCTCTGCGGTCTGACTTCCTTGGGTTCTCCCGTTCTTCGGTTCTGGCCTCCTCATGTGTGGCTGACTGGCCTCCCACACACTGCGGTGCCTTCTCACGCACAGGCCCGAGGCAGGTAGCCAGAAAGGCCAAATGTTTCCTTCTCTCCTTCCTTGCTTCTCTTGTCAATTGTCTGTGTATGTCCTTTGCCCATTTCCTAATGAGTTTTCTTTTTCATTCTAGTTTCTGAGAACTTTTATGTGACAGACTATAAAAGCTTTATCTACCATTATTCTCTTTTCTCCCACTTTCCCATTTGTCTTACAGAGTTTTTGACACAAAATTCTTAGTCCTGTGTTGATCTGCAGCTTTGTAGCTTCTTGCATGTTATGGCATAAAGTCCTTTGTCACTCCAAGATCTGAAACATTGCTGACTTTTCGTCTTGTTTGTTAAGAACGTACTTAGCCAGCTAGCATTAAATCTGGCTTTCCAGCACCCAGATTGTTTTGATGTAAGTGGAATATGCTGCTGTGTCAAAAGTCAGACTCTTGCATCCCCACATTCCAGACCACTGGGCTGTGGGCGAAGGCCTGGGCATAGCCAGCTGGCATAGTGTCCAGTGGAGCCAGAGACACAGAACAACGTGAACAGTTCCAGATGCACTTCATGCCTATGGCTCTAATGAGGGCTGAGGGGCGTCAGCTGTGGCATTCAGTAATCAAGGTGAGGGGTTGTAGGCCAACTGCATGTCTACCATGACAGATTCTGCCTGGCCAAGAGAGTGCCCAGTACACATTAGAGGGAGGCATCTCTTCAGGCACTCGTGGGCCTTTGGATGGACACCTTGGCAGGTAGAGTTTTTGTGTGAGGACAGCAGCATCTTGTCTCCCGGTGACGTGGTGCACACCATAGCAGCTGTGTTATGATTTCTACCTGTGTGTGCCCAGTGACAGGCAGGACCTTTGGAAGGTGACTCGATCCTAAAAGCACTATCGCTGACCAGCTCTTAGGGGCTTAGCTGGAAGAGGTGAGTTCTTGTAGGTACAACCTGGAAGGTTATGTTTCTCCTCCTCGCTTCTCCCTTCTCTCTCTGCTTCTTGTCCACCATACCATGAGCAGCTCTTCCCCATCAGGCCCCTCTGCCATACCTATCTTCTTTGGAGTCAGCTAGCTACGGATCAAACTGTGAGCCAAAATAAACCCCTTCTTCCTTAAGCTGGGTGTGTCAGGTATTCTGTCCCAGAGAAGAAGAAGACAGCTGGGAAGAAGCTAAGACAGCTGGGCAAGCAAGGTGTTGGCTGGTCCCAAATTCTGACTTGGAATTATGCCCTCATTCAAATACTTTTGGGTAGTGAATGACCTTCTTAACCATAACAGGTGAGAGTTAAGAGAGATTCATGAGTTTCTGAAGAAATTCTTCTAGTCTCTTTCTTCTCAGCTTACGTTATCTGGAATTCTTAGCAACGAGGAACCTAGATTGGTGTAATGGTGATCCATGCTCATTAATGTACCTATGTGTAATTTATTTACACTCATGTGACTAACATTAACCCAGAGACATAGCAACATTTGTTGTACTACATTTCTCTTGCCTTTTGAAATGCTATCTTTATACAAAATTTTTTGTTCTTATACTTTGAGGATTACTGTTCCTGGCCCATTCCTTTGGACATTCTTACTTCAGCAGGTCCTTTTTTCCCAGCTTACCTTTGGGAGGCCCAGCGTAGGAGCCCACATCTGAGACTAGACAGGAGGACAGGAGCTATGGATGGATGGATGGGAGAAAGAATGCTGAGGCAGTTCCTGCCTGACAGTCTTCACTTTTCTTGGAAAATAAGAATCCAGATCAAGAATAACCATCAACTGACTTTTAATCCCACCCTGGCCCTTCTGAGACACCTTCAAGGGCCACATTAAGTGCAAGTCCATGGAGCCCAAGGATTGCCCCTTTTATTCCAGTCTGGCAGAAGATCTGTAGTTGCTTACTCTACAAACAAGTGAGGCAGTTCCCCAGGGCAGTGCCTGAGTGACTTACATTCATATTCATGTGTCTTGGTTACTTTTTTCTCGTTGCTGAGACAAAATACCCAATGCCCAGAATGAAGGAAGGAAAGGTTTATTTAGCTTACAGTTTGTGGAGGTTTCAGTCCATACTTGGCTGGTTCTGAGGCAGAGTGGCACATGGCAGAGGGTAAACTTTCACGGCAGCAGAGCACAGCAAAAACAACCAGAGCAAAAGGGAGGAATGGCTGCAAGCAGCCTCATTATCTCTCTTACCTTGTAAACAGCCTACCCCCATCCAGGGGGCGTGTAGCTCTCACACAGTCTCCAGGCCCTCCTCTTCCACAGGCTCAGGATGTGTACAAAGTAAGCACCTTGGCTTCCTGCTGAGTGACTCAGTCAAACCTCTAGATTACCCAAGTTGACACAATGTATCAACCATAACAATATGCAACAAATTTTGAAATAGACAAGAAGCATGCTGAAGCTCCCTGTCAATGTACTGTCATATTGACTTCCAGCAAAGTGAATGACAAGAGGTAGGGAACACATGTCATGTCATGTTGCAGGCGGCAGCTTCCTTGGCTATTTGTCTTGCCTATGAGTGAGCCATAGTGGAAAAGCTCTGTGTATTCAGAACCATAAAGCCTGTGAAACATCTCTGCTGCTCCTTTGCCACAGAGATATGAACATGGTTTTCCCAAAGGAAAATGCATCAGAAGGAAGAGAGCCATGTGGAAAACACTACTATAAACTTCCATCTAAATAGATAAGTGATCTCTTGGGCAAGCTCACCTGAGCAGCAGGGTGGAGCACTGAGGAGCATTTTCTCTAGAGGACAAGGTCTGCTTCCATGGGGTTCAGTAACTCCCCTGCTTTCCATGGTTTTCTCCCCTGTACAGTAAGTTTGTTTTAAATTTCAGTCAAGCTCTTAAGCATGATTTAGACTGGTCTAAGACATGACTGCTGTGTAAATGTTAGCTATCCTTCCATACATGGCACTCAGAGGGCTGGAGGTCTGGTCTACCTTGAAATACCATTCATGAACAGGAACCAGCTGTGGTCCAAGCTCTATGAGCTCCATGAAAACTCAGACACTTGAGTTTCATAAACACCTTGTTCTATGACCCCCTGAGAGTAGGAGATCTTTTCAAAGGCAAAAGCTTGGATCTGTCCTCCCAAGGTTGGCAAATCATAACATGGAATTTTCATGTGCAGGTGGCAACATTTTAGACTTGCAAACTGGATGTAGCCTCACATAGACAATAGATCTTGGTATCTAGCTTTGCCAGAAAGAGCTAAAGATCAATTCCTTCAAAACCAAGGTCACTATATTTGGCAGATTCACTTCAGCTTCAACCTAATAATCCTTTGTAGCAACTCCCTATACTTAGAAAAGCAAGGCTGAATTGTGTTGCTTGAAATTGGCTGTGGCATTGAATGCTTTCTTTTTTAATGAAGAAGATAACAAAATTCTGTCCTTTAAGTTGTCCAGTTAAAATTCTTACCACCCACTCTATTGCAGAGAGCAGTGACATCTTCACTATTGGGTCTGTGCATTCAGGCAGTTTGAAAGAATTACTTGCTGAAGAGAACCTTGTCCTTCCATTCATCTTCAGAGGGAGATGAGATGACCTCTACCCAAGGCTGCTTAACTTTTGTTCATCCCATTCCCAGGTTAGTTGGATTTAAAAATGTATAGCTTGGTGCTTAACTTGCACCTGAAATCGCTACCCTCTGAAGGCTTGTTAGGTAATACATTCTCAAAATCATTGTCAGCCAGTAACTAAGTCTCTTGAGTGTGAAAGTATTGTCCTCTAGATCTGAATGTCAGGTGAGCACTCAGGTCCACTGTCGTCTCTTCCCTTAACAGCTAACAGCTCTAACCTGAGTCACTGAAGGTGCTTTGTATCACAAGATCCTTCTAGCTCTCCTCTACATTCATTTGGAGCCTAACTCTTCTAGTCTCCACATCTTGACCTGGGCAATTTTGTCAAAAAGATAAATCTGATTGGGTTGCTCCTTTGTTTAAAGTCTTCAATGATTTGTAACTATCCTTAGGTTAAAATTTAAAATTTTTATCTTGTCCTATGAGGTCCAGCAACCTCTACCTTCTGTCGCTTGCCTGGCTTGTGCTCACTCTCTAGCAAACTCTCTCCTCAGAGTCTTCTGTCATGGGCCTGCAGTCTTCTCTTGGCCTTGCTGCCTGCTTCCCCACCCTGCACTCTCACTCCCTCCACTCCTACTACCCCTCCCTTTCTCCTGATATCACAACTCCACCCATAGCTGGATAAATCCCACTCACTGTCTCATTTCAGTTTAACTATCATTGGCTTTCTAGATATTCTTATTAGCCTACTCATAAGAGCTGATATGTACATTTAGTTTTTGAGACTAATATACATCTATCATTCTCCTCTTCAAATAAAGACAGACACACAGACTGTCTCCTGAATGTGGCAATGTGCTCTGTACATAACAGTGAAGGGAGACAATAATTGTCACGGCCTCATAATTCTTCCACTCTTCTAAGTTCTCAAAATCTGTTCTTGAATACAGTCCATTAAGAAGAGCTATCTATACATGGATTCCTAAATATTGTCTGTCACCACTCCTACCCACTCTATAGTTGTTTTGACTTAATG
Source organism: Dinomys branickii (assembly GCA_004027595.1). Classification (NCBI taxonomy): domain Eukaryota; kingdom Metazoa; phylum Chordata; class Mammalia; order Rodentia; family Dinomyidae; genus Dinomys; species Dinomys branickii. Next base: position 4,471 of record PVLD010010019.1, on the reverse strand, counting down.
ATGCCTTAGAATAAGTTTATCAGCTCCTAATGAAGGCTGTGATAAGATATAACCTTACAAAGAAGGAAGATATTTGCCATAAAGCAAAGTGAGGCATTACTCATCCTATGAAGACCCATAGGAAATATCTCTCTGAAGTAGTCATGCTTTTATCTTATGAACACCATAAAAATCACTATTAATAGTGATTTTCTATTCTATTCTATTTTCTGTTTTCTAAAAATCACTAGTAATAGTGATTTTCTTTTCTTTTTTTGTACCAGGACTTGAACTTAGGACCTTGTGCTTGCCAGGCAGGCACTGAGCCACTGAGCCACTGAGCTGTGTCCCTAGCTAACAGTATTTTCTTTAAGCAGTCAAATAGGTGGCCTACTTTTGATCAACTTACAAGGTAACAAACATGGCATACTTATTATATACTACACTTGCTACTGTTACTGTATTTCCTTATGGTCTTTGTTTTGCATCAGTTTTCTTACCTCTTGTGAATTTGTGTTACCCAAGTCATCTTCATAATCTCTATTAAATCTGGAAGAGATAAGGTAGGGTATAAGTAAACAAATAAGAAAATATGTAATATATGCTTCTCATTTTTTGTGCATTTCCCTGGAGCACCAACACAATTGTAAAAATAAGGCCAAATAGTTCTTTTTGGTTTCCTCTCTACTCACAGCGAGTTACTTAGGGCTTGCTGAAACTGTTCCCTGGGTGGAGTCGAGTTGCTTCTTTAGTAATTCCATTCGTAAATACACAGTGGTTGTCTCAGGGAGCCCTTGAAATTTTGATAATCAAAAGCTTATTTTGTGTTTGTGAAGTCTGAGAAGGAAATTGAAGCTAATACCAAGGGAGAACAGAATAAAGTTAGATGTTTTCCTTTCCAACCAGCAGGAGGTCATCTAAAGCACAATATCATGCACAACTTTTAACTTTATGGACTTTTCTGCTCTTTCTTCTCTTTTCATTTTGAATTTACAGTAGTAAGGTTACTCTGCCCTACATAATTAACTTGCCATCTACAGAAGGAGAAGGAAAAAAAATTCCCAGAGTTGCCACCATGTTTTAGGCATGCCTAGCATTATAAATTTCTTGTCTGGAAAAATATCAGAAGTTAAAAAATTTAAGGACTAAATGTATTCATACCTCTGCTAGTTATTTATCTTCTCCCTGTATGCACTCATGAAGCATAAACAGAATGTCCAAGGTGAAAAGTGGCCACTTAGAAAAGTAGAGAATGGGAAAATCCACAACCCTTGGCTTGGAGCAGCAGCGAGTCCCTTTGGGCATGAACTGCAAAGAAAACACTTCTGTCAGCCCCCTTGGCTGCCTGGCCTCCTTCCTGGACAGGTGTCCCTAGACCTCTGTTCTAGTTGTCCTTGGGAGTTTCTTCTCTTTCCATTTTCCTCCATAGGCAAATCTGAGTTGGTCGTTACAGCTATACATGGAACAGGTGTCCCAGTTTTTATATCTGGTTTCCTGCTGGCACAGATTCTGAAGCCCAGGGATTACTTTAGGGGCTGGCCAGGTTTTCACAGATCAACTTTGTGGTTTCTTTGGCCAAACAATTCCTTCAGAAACTTGGTAGGCTTCTGATCTGTTTGTGCCCAATCTGCTCCCAGTGTGGATAGCTATAGCCAAGGATTTATTCTAAGTTTCTTAGTCTTCATGGAGGGTTTTTTTTTTTGGTACCAAGAATCAAACTCAGGACTTTGAGCTTGCCAGGCAGGTTCTGTGCCACTGAGCAACATCCCTAGTCCTTGATGGAGTTTTTAAATGTCAGATCTCTTGCCTTTCACCATCTCCTGTGTTTACTGCCTTCATTCTTACCTAGCTGGTGGCTTCCTCACATCCACCTGAAGACAGCCTCCTTGACTTGAAATTCACCTCTGAGCTGGTTGGCATTGTCTTGCAGAGAATGATTACTAAGAGATGCTTCAAACTATGTTGGAGCATAGCCTTTTCAGTGATTAAATGGTCATTTCTCTTGCCATTCTATTTAGAATGCAAGTATATTTAGGGGAGAAGAGTGTGAGTCCACATTTTGTGCTTTCTCTATTATCTCTGCAACAGTAGAGTCTGTGAGAGGAGAGAGAGTGCATGCCTTGCACCTCCTCTATTGCCACAGGAAGGTGGTGTCTGTAAGAGGAGTGTAAGGAGACAAGCCTTTGGTGGGTGGAATAGCCAGAACCCCGAGACCTGAGAACCAGGACAACAGCTGGACCCAGTTGCAGTGGTGTACCCACAGCTTTGGAGGGCAGAGTAATCAGAGATACCAGCATTGTGAAAGTGTCTAAAGCAGCAGCAAGGAGCCAGCAGTTGGACTCTGGAGAACTCCACCAACAGAAGACCAGTGTCAGCCCCCACATCCAGAGGCCAAGATCTGCTCCACACCCAGAACATTTCTGGGATTAAATATGAACACTGTCACAGAACTATAAACACCAGAGGTATTTTACTGCTTTCATTCCCCCTTGTTTGTTTGGTTAGCTATTCTTTTCCTGTCTGGTTGGATATCATCTTGTTTTGCTTTGTATTCTGTAGGGTTTTTTGTGGGAGGGCTTCTTTTTTTCTTTTTTTCTCTTTTCTCTGCCTCTATTCCCCTTTTTTCTTTCTTATATTCTTTTTCTTCCTCTTGCTCTTTTTTCCTTCTTTTCTCAATATTTAGGTTTCTTACCTTTCCTTTTTTGTTTTCTTCTATAGATCCTCTTTCTCTCTCTCCTCAGCTACTTCTTGAACTTAAACTTTCAAGTGAATAAACATTGTCTCTGACCTATCTGACCACTCCATATTCTGTTTCATTCTTTCCCTCTTGTCCCTCCAGTTTCCCCAAACTCTGGTGATCAACCTTTAATCACCAGCCTTGATTGTACTACATTTTACCTCACTCATCACTTTAACCTATTTCCTACATATCTTAACGTCCCTGCACCCCAAGAAGGGTAAAAATCACTCTACTAAGGGGAAAGTAATTTTAGAGTTTGCTCCTATGTTCAAAGGTAACAGGTTAATGGTTATCATAGTTTATCAGTAGTTATGTTATAAACTATTGTTATTACTAACTGTACTGCTTTACCCAGGATGTCATATGTGTTATAAACAGTTTTTCTCTCCTGTATGACAACACAGTGATTGTATGAGTTCATAATCATTGCTACAGCCCAGTACTGAAGGATTAAGATCTAAGCGAAATAGTAACTTTTCATCCTTTACAATTCAGGAAGGCAGGGTCTTGGGATAGCTGTAAGAAACCACCTACATCTAGAAGACATCCTTGGAGAACAGATGTCTTCTAGGGAACCCTCAACACTAGCCATAAAGCTATATATGATAAGAAATCAGCAAGTATCAGTATAGAAAACAAAATAAAAAAGAGAAAATAGAAAATGACAAGATGCAGAAGTAAAATGCAATCCCAGAACACCAGCCTACTTCAGACAAGCCAGGAACACAAGGAGACAGATGAAATTGGAAGTCAAAGACTCGAACTTTCTGAGATGATAGCAACAGAACTGAAAAAGCAAGTGGAAAGGCTATAGAGAAAATAATCCATCAGGTACAGGAAGAAATGATGGTTAAAATCAATGATATTAGAGAAGACATAGATGAAAGAATGGATGAGCTTACAAAAATAATGGGAAAAAAATGTCCAGCATAGGAAAGAAATGGATTCCATGAGACAGAATCAAAGAGAAATCCAAGAGATTAAAACCTCCATTGATAGTATGTGCATCAGACTGAATGAAGGTGAGGATAGATATCAGATATTGAAGGCAGAATTACAGCTAGTATCATAAAAAGGAAGATATGCTAAAAATAGCAAGAGATCATGAAAAATCAATCCAATAACAAGATAAAGCAAAGAAGAGTAATATAAGATTGATTTGGGTTAATCAGAAAGCTAGAGACAGCGCAAATGGCACACAAAAATCTTCACAAAAATAATGGCAGAAAACTTCCCAAGGGGGGAGGGGATAAAGAAATTGGCATATAAATAAATGAAGCATATAGAACTCCAAACAATCATGACCAAAATAAAGCTACAACAAGACATATAATAATCAAGATGCCAGATTTTCAGTACAAGAACAGAATAGTAAAAGTTATTAGAGAAAAGAAACAGATAACTTATAATGGATAGCCCATTAGAATCATGGCAGACTTCTCCACACAAACCCCCAAGTCAAGAAGATCTTTTTTTTTTTTTTCAAAAACTTCCCACAAGCCATTTCCAAAGGTTCTTTTTTTTTTATTTTAAAGACAAAAGAATGGAGACACATGAACCAGAAAAGCCATAAACAATATAGAAAATACAAAGTTATACAGAATATAGTAGGGAATTAGAACTGGATGTTGTATTACATAGTTATCTTCACATTAGTTAACACAAAAACATTAAAGGAAATACCAAATTGTAGATAAGATAGTAGGGAATTTGCACTGGATGCTGTATAATATAAAGTTATCTTCACTTCTG
>PVLD010010018.1:0-73222 GCA_004027595.1 Dinomys branickii | reverse complement strand
GCCGATCTCTGTCGGGAGTCGTTGGGGGGCTGCGCCGGCTCGGGGGGGCGGGAGGGATCGAGGGGTCCGTGCTCTCAGGGCGCTAGGACCCAGCAAATTCCTCTCTCCTCTTCCGGCGGCTTTTGGGGCCCTCCGCGCGGCTCGCCCGACACGCGCGAAACGTGGGACCGCCGGGCGTCTCCGCCACTAGCAAGCCGATCTCTGTCGGGAGTCGCCGGGGGGTTGCACCGTCTCGGGGGGGGGCGGGAGGGCCCGAGGCGGCCGCTCTCCCACTGCGCCTGGACCGATCCCCGCTTCTTCCCTGCGGGGATCGTCCCCGGCTCCCAGCGTCTGGGACTTTCCCACGTCTCGCCCCGGCAGCCTGGTCCGCCCTACCACATCTCCCCCGGCATCTCAGAGAAATACGCCCAGTTTAAACTTCCCAGCCGAGGCTCCGGCATTCACGCTCACCAAGTCTGTCTCGAGCTGGTGGTGTTTATTAAGGAGGTTCGCTCCCTTGCTGCTCACCCGGTCGCCATCTTCCCCGGATCCTAAAATTATTTTTAAATCACAAAGATCTGCTTCATAAAATATCTTCATATGTTGGGAAAAACAATATCAAGAATAGCTTTTTATTCACCTGCATTGAACTACAAGCAATAATAATATTAAAAATGTTTGAATGTGGCTTTCTTCACTATTCCCATCTTTCTTCTAAAAATTTATGAAGTCTTTTTCTGTTGTGTGATGACTGGATACCTCTCCCTAGGGTTGGCATGAGAGTGAGACACATGTCTGGGGTATAAAATTCAAGAAAGCACAAGAAAAAAAAAAATCAAATTTTCCCCTTCTAATACAACACTGCATAGGACCTATTCTAATGTTGTGCTTATTCTAATAAAGTCTGATATTTATTCATCACGAATTTTTCTAACAATTTGTATTTTTAAGAAAATATTCCTTCAGAGTATCCCTTACCTTGATTATTTAGCGCCTTAGTGTTGGTTAAATTTTGAGCTACAGGACCACACCTTATATGTCTGATGTTTAGCTACAGGCCTTCTCCTTAATAGATAAATGGCCTTGTGAGAAAACACAGCAACATCTCAGTTAACTGAATGAATTGGAAAAATAGTTTGTTCAGATGATGTATTTCTTTTTAGCAGTGTGTTCATCTGCTGAAATAGTAGAGCTGTCTCTAAGAAAGGATTTATGATCATCACCCTCCCAGTTGCTAAAGGGATTTTTATCCATGGAACACTTGTTCATGTGTGCAAAGTTTTATAGGTTGATCTCTCAGCCTTGTACTTTAAAAAATACTTTCCTAACCACAAGGTTTTAATCTAACAACCAGATGTTAGCCACAGTGTCACTGCTTTTAAAATATAGTGCATTATAATTAAATGCAAAGGACTTCCGTTTTCAGTTTCAGAATTTAAGTTGCTTGGAAATTGTCACTGTCACTTTTGTGTCATAGAAAAAGCTCAGAAAAGCTGATAACTGACTGATAACTTTTCTTAGGCTTTCAGAGCAGTAAGGTTTTAAAGGAAACTACCACCATGAAATTTGAAGAGAAAGACAAATTCAAAGAAATACAGCCAAGATCAGTTTACACAAAGTAGGCACTGCTGCAGGCCTGAGTTGGTAGGCCACTTACCCTGCTGGAAGCTGACTTGGGAGGAGGGTGATTTGAATAACTCCTGAGGGTTCCAGGTATGGTGAGGCCCTGAATAGTAGCACGGATTTTACTGATGCAGCAGATTCTCAGGACAGGATCCAAGAAAACTAACCTGTGTCTTTGGCATGGGGAGCAGAAAGCTAACTATTTTGAAAAACTCCCAGGGCTTTTTGCTTTGCAAAGACTTACCATCCAGCCAGAATTAGTCTCAGTTTTATCTCACATAGGCAGAAGGGCAATTATTCAACACCAGCACACTATAACCTTCTTGTTCCGCCTGAGAAAGGAAGGGAAAAGATAGTAAGAAATTCCTGTGAAGATCATGGCTGAGACACATAACAAGGATGAGATTAAATGAAGAGAAGTTTATAGGTACTTTCCCTCTGCCATTATTAGAGGGCTTCCCTGCAGGCATAGGTAACAGGGAAAAAGGTGCAGGAATCAAAATTTATTTAAGGAGGCCCTAGGGAAACCCAAAGCCAGCCACAGAGACAAAAGGCTACCAAAGAAACGCAAGCATCAAACACATACAGAAAGCAGAATACAGCCCAACTCCTAGGAACATCAATATAAAATATCCCTCTAAAGCCCATTCACTTCCATTATCTTTATTTAATGTATCGTGTCCAATTTTCAACAGCAAGGCCTGCATAAATGCAGAAAACAATCCTCAAAGACTAAGCAAGCATCAGACTAGCAGATAAATGGAAGAGGTTTTGGAATTTTCAGGGAGATTTGAAAACATAACAATAATTAATATGTTAATAATTTTAATGGTAAGAACTATAGGTAGAGAAGATTGTTAATGTAAGCAGACAGATACGAAAAGTCTAGACAAGAATCAAAAGAAAATTCTAGAAACAGAAACCACTGTAACTGAAATGAAGAGTAAAATGTAACAGCAATGGGCTCAGCAAGAGGCTAGACACAGCTGAGGGAAAATACTGACTTTTTGTCAAATTTATGTTTACTATACAATCTTTCTGTACCACTCGACATGTGTGTAATAAAATATAATTTTCTTTATATTGGTGAGTCCAAGTATCCTTAAAACATAGCTGTTAACTTCAAAGTTTTTGCTTTATCTTTCCAATAAAATTATAAACGGAAATGAAGTTTTAGGAAATTATATATATATATATATATATGTGTGTGTGTGTGTGTGTGTGTGTGTGTGTATATATATGGTTTCACATAGTGATTTGCCCAAATATTTATGAATACAAATCAATCATTTTATGCTCTTATGCATTGTGCGCTTGACCAGTGTTATGGTTTGTCTGGATGTCTCCCAAAGCCTCGTGCAGCCATGGGGCGGGCTTCCAGCATTTGTGATTGATTCAGGGTCCAATGCTGGGATTATGAGTGCTAGTGCTACACCTGCCCTGGGTGGGCAGCCTGCACACAACAGAAGAGAGGGAAAGAGGCTTGCTTTCTCAATCCTCCCTTTTGCTCTTGCTACTTTTGCTGTGTTCTGTCACCATAAACTGCTGCCCTCTGCCATGTGTCACTCTGCCTTGGAGCCAGCCAAGTATGGACTAAAACCTCCACAAACTGTGAGCTAAATAAACCTTTCCCTCTTTAATTTGGGGCATTCGTTATTTTGTCTCAACAATGAGAGAAAAGTAACCAATACAAAATTTGTTACCAGAGCAGTGCAGTTGTTGCTGTAACTATGTCTGACTATGTGTCTTCAAGAGCCTTTGGGAATGGTTTGTGGCAAGACTTTACAAATGTTTAGAGGCATCACCTCAAAAACTAGCATTTTACAAATGTTTAGAGACATCACCTCAGAGCTCAGAAGAACAGAAAACTAATAAAGGCTCAGGAGGTTTCTGCTGGAAAGAAGGGCAGTATGAGCTGTTGGACTGCAGATGATGTATGTTATGGCTTGAGACAAAGATTGTCTGCACTTGGCTTGTGTCCAGAGCTTTTGTCTGAGATTAAAATTAAGGGCAGAAGTCTAATTAATTTGGCAGAAGAAATTTCAAGGCAGTCGAATGTTGAGGCTGTGGCATGGCTATTGTTGGAGACTTTTAGCCCGATTTTTGTTAAGAATCAAAAGCAAAGAATGCAGCAGGATGATTTAAAACATTGTGAGTTTGGCCAGGAAAAAAGCTCCAGTAGAGCTATGGACTGCAAAGATAGAGCAGAAGAGATCTCGATTTCTGAGAAGAAAGAGGAGAATACAGAATATGGCATGAGGTTATCACAAGAATCCGAAAGTTCCCACCCTTTGCAGCCTCAAAATTTCAAAAGTGAAAGACTTTGCTTTGAGGAGAAAATCACAGAGTACCATGTTCCAGAATGGCAGCAGACACATCAGGTTTCAGAATGTGGCTGGTGGCTGCACCATGGACCAGAATGGTGGCAGCATAGAGAACTTGTTCCTCAGAATTGGGTTCAGTGTGCTCAGTAATCCAAACACTTGAGCCCTATAACCAAGAGGCTAGCAAGCCTGGCTACTGCTCCAGCTGTTCCACATCATCCATGTGGTATTTGTTTTAGGTGCATGGAGAATGCAAGAGTGGGGGGTTAAAGTTGCTGCCACCATGATTTCAGAAGGCCCGGGAAGCTAGGCAGTGTGCCCCTGAAAAGGCAGTATGTGAAGCTCTGAGTGAGAAGCCAAAGGTGCAGTGGAGACTCCAGGAGGTTGGAAAAGTCAGGCATGTGGATCATCTAAGGGAAGTTGTAAGGAGAGAGAGCAAAGCAGGCCTAAGAGAGAAGCCACGGGATCTACAACCACCAGAAGTGCCATGCAGGCAAAACAATGCAAGCCCTTCAGAGCTCACAGTTTACCACAGATTGCTTTGGGTGTTTCACATGAAACTATAGGACTTAATGTATGCCCTGCTGGACTTTGGAATGACTTTGGTTCCAATGCTTTGCATTCCCATTTGTACCTTTTGGAATGATAATGTTTATCTTGTGCCACTGAATGTTGGAAGTGTTACCTTTCATTTGTACATGGGCTCACAACTGTGAGTTTGTCTTAGATCTTGGAGGACATTTGAGACTTGGACTTTTCAGCAATGCTGAAACTGTTAGGATTTTGGAAACTCTTAGAGATGGACTAAAATGCCTGTTCCATTAAGGAGTGTGCATGAATCTTCGGGGGGGGGGGTCAGGGGTGGAATGTTATCATTTGTGTCTAGATGTACTCCTAAAGCCTCATGCAGTTATGGGGTAAGCTTCTAGAATTTGTGACTGATTCATGGTCCGATGTTGGGATTATGAGTGTGAGTGATTCCCCTGCTGCCCCGGGGCGGGCAGCCTCCGTACAGTATAAGGGAGGGAAAGAAGCTTGGTTTTGCTCCTCACTTTTTGCTCTTGCTGCTTTTGCTGCTTTCCTCCACCATGAACTGTTGCCCTCTGCTATGTGCCCCTTGGCCTTGCAGCCAGCTGATTATGGACTGAAACCTCCATAAAGTGTGAGCAAAAGAAACCTTTCCTTCCTTAATTACAGGTGTCAGGTATTTTGTCTCAGCAATGAGGAAAAAAAGTAATCAAGAAAGCTAGCAAACAATAATTGGAACCTAAACTTATACAGGTACAAAACAAATTTTTCTGACATCAGATAAAAAAACTAGATGTAAATTTAACTGAATATGTTTAAAATCCATTTGAAGGTAACTGCAATATCCTAGTGACTGCTAAAAGAAGAAGAAAAGAAGGGCCAGAATAAAAGTAAATATTTGTGAAATAGTTATTTGGTAAAACATTGTACCCAAAATGTAAGAAAAAATATCTGAGAAATCATTAAGAAGTTTTTTAAAAATGGGCAACACACGTTAATGGATGCTTCATCTAAGAAGGTATAAAGATGGAAGGTGTCATGTTAGAAGACACCCATCCACTTGTCATGAGGGAATTATAGGTATAAAGAATTAACTAGTGCTCTCTACTCATCAGAATGGCTAAATTCGACAGACTGATAAAACGGTAGAGGATGTAGAATAACAGGAATGTTCATTCATTGCTTTGTAATGAAAATGCTACAATTATTTTATAAAACAATTTGATAGTTTCCTGTAAACTTAAATATGCCCTTACAATAAGACACAGTAAAAGCTCTTCCTAAGTATTTAGCCAGCCAATTGAAAATTATATGCACAGGGAAAACCACACATACACATTTCTAATAGTTTCATTCTTCAGTGTCAAGAAGGAGAACTAACCAGTAATGAATAAGTAAATACTCTATAGTAGTTAAGACATTTATTCAGCACTAGAAAGCAAAGAGTTCTTAAGCCGTAGAAACTCGTGTGAATATTTCTAAGTGGAAGAAGCCAGTCCACAAAGGCTGCACACTGTACAGTTCCGGTTGCTTTACATTCTGGTGAAGGAGAATGATAGACAGTTAAAAAGGCAGGACTTAAATCAAGTTCTGGTTGTGCCTGGGAGACCCCGTTCTGCCTGGGCAAGTAGCTCAGTGTGGAGGACCTGGGTCCGATGCCTAGTACTGACCAAACAAATAGATGCAGTGGTTGCCTCAGGTCCAGGGTAAAGGGAGGTGAACACAGGAGTGTTTGTGGGGGTGGTTGAACAATTGTGTGTGACACTTCAAAGGTGGCTATGTGAAACTCATCACTTGTCAGTACCCATACAACTCTGCATCACAGAGTGATGTTTAACACAGGCAAATTTAAAATATACCATTTAGATGGTCAAGACTCCAGGGGTGAATGGAGACTCTGACAACAGAATCTAATTTTTTATAACAGATGAAAAGCGATCAGGTAGATATTCAGAGGTACAATCTGAGCAGTGCAAAGAAGCAGCTAACATTTTTCCCCTGCTTACTTAATCCGTAGCTTTTGTGCCAGTGCAAAGCACAGTGCGAAGTGTCCATCACTTCTTCTTTGAGCCTGGCTGGGCTTCATTCTCTAAACAGAGCTTTGTGTGAGCAATGACTGCTAAAATCCTTTCTCATTCTGTGTCTTACTCTTGGAGTCACAGGTCACATAATGCGGGCCATGTCTTCTTCTAGAGGGGAAAGGCTTTTTCTTGGTGTTTGATTTTTAACAACCTAAATTTTGGTTATTAGGGACTGATTTTTTACAACAGTTTCCCAAACACAAAAATGGAATGCTTGTAGATGTTGAAGATATTCCTGCTCAAAACTTCATTATGATTAGAGCATAATAATCATATTTGTACATAAATTTGACATTGCCCAATGAATCAAATATTGTATTGCATGATTCTTTATATCAGTGCATACAAAACATTGAGAATGGCAGTACTAGTGGAAAACACAGGCCATACCAGCAATGTAAGTATACCTTTAGGTGTCCCAACAGCAAAATATAATGATTCATAGTTGGATATGCATAGGAATTAAGGCAGTTCAGAGTTCAGCGAGATGAACAAAGTTAACAAGTATACAAGAAAATCTTCAAATTCCTCCCTATATATTATACCTAGAAGGTAAAATTCTGAAGTAGACATTTTCTAATATATTTTGTTTCTCTGAGAATAGAACTTCCTTCTTGCACAAATACAGTTCAAATTTCCCACATCTATTTTGAGGTAAGTTTTAAGAAATGTATTGTTCAGCACAGTAACGTTTCTGAACTAATAATGTTTCTTAGATTAAAAAACAAATGAAAAATGACGTTTTTTAATTTATCTGATCTCATGTTTTATTGTTTCCCCTTAAAGATACATTCACCTCACACAGTAGTAGGATGTGAAAAGTAGTTTGTTTCTGCATTAGCTACCAACAATGTCCATATTTTCATCAGCCTTTACAATGGGTAGGATGGGTAAAAGGATAAGTCTCTCGGTATCACCAGTCAGTGCCTACCAGCACAGCTGCAAGCATATGTGAGGACAGGAAGAATCACAGAACAGGATTAGAGGGAGAAGAGTTAGGTGCAGAGACACATCTAAAGCTCCTCATGGGGCAAAGAATGCTGCAAAGTGGGCAAGTGAGGCAAAGCCTTGGAGACTTAGGAAAGATAAAAATAAAATCTAACTGAAAAAAGATGCCCATTTTGGAGTAGAGACAGACGAGAATGGATAGGCTCAGCGGGCTGGGCTGAAATCATTGCCAACCGTTGCTGAACAAAACTGCGCATGAGGAAGAAGATGGAAAAAAGGCAGACAGAGGTATGGCTAGGAAGAGCCCGATGCAGCCATTGAAAAATTGCCAACTTCTGTCTGCTCTTCTACTTCTTTCTCTCAAACATCTTGACTTTTGCATCACCTCTGCTGTGGTCAGATTTTTCAACTCCTCTACCAACTGTTTCAGAAACCTTACACATGGCTTTTTGCACAAAATTGTACTCTTGCTCCAACCATTATGTGGAGATTGTGAGATTAATCTTCAGAAAGCGCAGCACTCATCATGCTAATTGTCTCACAAGAGGTGTGGTTGTGCCAAGAGACAGATCTTCCCTGTGAACTTAAAACCCCCACACAATGTTTACTCAAGCGCTCAAGAGCTTGGGTCCTAGTTTCTTATGCTTAGGTTTATAGTCCTGAAAATACATATTTAAACGTGTTGATTCACCCCACCAGTACTTCCACTAGAAAAGATACTGCTGACTATGGTTTATAACAAGAATCTATTCATTCATTCATTTTGGGTGTATTTTCTTATCAAAGCACAACTGATTTTTTTTTTTTTGAAATTCTTCAGGTGTCCTTTCCAATTCAATCCCTTCCTTTATCTTTCTTTCCAGAACTAATGTATTTATTGGCATCAAATTTGAATTGCATTTATGCACTACCTCATGTCAGTGGCATGCAGACCTTTTTCTAGGTGGCATCAGAAATTCAACAGCACAGTAGTTGCACTTCTTCAGACCTGCACCCTGCACAATGCCTAGCTGGATGCTCGGCTTACACGTCTGTTCACTGCAGCAATGAAATAAGTGAATCTCTTTGCAGAGAGAACTTTTCTTCATAAAAGGAATTATACTGATTGACAACGACTCAAAGAGTGAGGAGTACAGAGAGGCCTGGTCCCAACTGGAGAGCTCGAGCGTCAACAACAACATGTCCCCTCATGCTTTTGTCGTGTGTAGGAGCTCGACTTTTTCTTTCACCAACTGAGATAAACATTTTAAATATTTTGCTGATTGTTAATCATTTTAGTGCTTGCCATGACTTGAGTTTTCAAATATATTCATAGTCTGTTGATACCGTTCAATAACAGTACTTGGATTTTCTTTTTTGGTCTGTAAGAAAATTATGTCAGAAAAAGTGATTGTTTAAGATATTACAAGGTGTCAGCATATACTCCAACCGTAAAACATTTCTTGCTGTATTGCATTTGCTTTAGATTTATAGTTACTGGATTCAGTTTGAGATAAAAAAAAAATTTAAAGTCATGCAAATCCAAGAGCAGCATAACCTATAATCCTATGCAGGATAACCTGACTTTCAGGATCCTTCTCACACTTTGCAAAGAATGAAACACCATGTGATTTGGAAGGAAAATGGTGTACGTGTACATTCCACGGAGAAAAATGCTACGGTCTTATTTGCCCTTGCTCAATTATTTCCTTGCTTATTTATTGTCTTACACATTTATAAAAGTCTCAGAGACCATCTGTAATAAATCTAATTGCAGAGGAACATGTAATTAGGGAAAGCACAGTGGACCAAACTGGAGCGTTTTGCTCGTTCCAGAAAGATTATTCTTCCCTTTGTTCCTGAGTTTAATTGTCTGTGCCTTGTTCGGCAGTGATTTCTGTGCATGTTCTAGCTCATCTATTTGTCAATCATTTGTTCATTCAACAAATTCCTAGGTTCTTTTATGAAAGGAATCTTTCAAAAGATGTTTTTGTGTTCTTCCTAGATGCTGGCAAGGTAATGTGCTGCTTCCCAGGGAAGCTGAGTTGTCAGGTTAGTAGTGATGCCCTCTGTGAGCGGGGAGCTGCACACCTGCTGCTGTGGAGGAGACCAGATAAAGGAGAACACACATAACATGTGTTCGCTCTTATCCCACCCATGTTCCACACAGTTTGTATCAGCCCCCTCTCAGACACATGAAGGGGTAATGAAGGCGTGCACAGGAGGTGATGTAAGGCTCTCTAAACTGCGTTCTGAGGAGCCAGGGATGGAAAAGGCAGTTCATTTAGGTTCATAGATGGCAGAAACTCAGAGGTGTCGGAAAGTAATGTAAGAAGCAGCAGAAGCAGAGTGTTTCCAGTAGTTGCCCTGGTGCAGGACAGCATGGCCTGTGATGGTGCCATCACTCCTGGATGCTGGATTGATCACGGCCTTCATTTGCTGCCTGATTTTTGGAGGCGAGTTGAGTCTCCAATTTGGCAGACTGGGCAAAGGAATGTAGTTTTAGAAAATACTGTTTAGGTAACGATGAGAATAGCTGTGAACCTTCTTGATTTATTCTAAATCAGCAAAATATAAAGGCAGCCACGTGATGAGACAAGAACGGACCATTCCGTGGCCAGCGCTACTGGAGATTTTCCCCTTAATACCAGCACTGAGCTACACTTCACTAAGTTCTACCATCAGTTATGTCGTATATGTCAGTATATATTCGACTATGACACTCAGTGAGGTTTCTTAAGGATGACTCTGCATGAATGTTGCTTTGCAAGTGTCGTTCTACTTTATAACTCCTTTTGCTCTTAAATGCATTAAGAACATAAGCTGCTATATCTTTGGTTCTTAAAAACTAAGCTCAGATTCCTTGTGCCTCACTTTTGGCACTTTCAAGAAAATTTACAATACTTCCAATAAGCCTGAAGAAATCACCTAATCAGATTGCCCCAAGGGGTCCATCGCTGTCTAGTTTCCACTGATCCTCTCCAGTACTTTGTATCATGTAGCACAGATTTGCCCATCGCATGAGTAAGAAAACTATGTCACTGTGGATTTCATTTTAAAGCACACTGACCACGTGTGAGAGTGGATATATTTTATAATACTTACCAACTATTTATAATTTTCTTTTAACAATTGTATAGACATAGACTGTACATTCATAGATTATTAGATTATTATTTTTCCTTATTGAGTTAGATGTTCTATATGCAGTGTGGGTAACAGTGCATCGTCTGTTTTTTTTCTTTTCACATGACAAATTACCTGCCTCTCCCTGCCTCCCCTCCCCTCTCCTTCCTGCCCCTCCCCTCTCCTCCCCTCTCCTCCCCCTCTCCTTCCCTCCCCTCCGCTCTCCCTGCCTCCCTTCCCCTTCTCCTTCTTTCCCCTCCCCTCTCCTTCCCTCCCCTTCCCTTTGTGCTTTTCTTTGAGACAGTGTTTCACGATGTCATCCTCTAGGCTGGCCTTGAGCTCACTATGCTGCCCAGGCTGCCCTTAAACTTGAGCTCCTCCTGCCTCAGCCTATCAAGTGCCAGGATTACAGGTGTGCAGCATCACACGAGTTTATGATAAATTTCTTTCACAAACTGTTTTGTTTTTGTTTTGTTTTTTATACTTTTTGTGTTTTGTGCCATTTGGAGTATTAAATTCTGATATCTCCAAAGTTATTGAAAGTGATTTTTAAATCAACTTTTTCTCCCTTGTTCCATTTTTCATTAAGAGCTTCTTTCTGCTTTCTTGGCTACATTGGTCTGTTTCATATTTGGGGGATGAAGTGTTGTTCCTTCCCCTCAAACCTTTCAATGACTTTCTTTACAAAATTATTTTAACAATATTTTCCAGATGGTGCCATCCACTTTGCCAATATCTCATAAATCTTACTATGAAGGAATCTTTCAATATAGAGTTAAAAGGGTAAAGAGAGGTGCAATATGTAAAGAGTGAAATAGCTTTGTGATTATGCATTTCTATAGTTTTAATTTTCATTTCTAAAAATTTCTGGAACAAATCAGTTACTAAATTCTCTTTACCACCAGTTTTCAAGTGTCTTGTTCTCTCCCCTGTTGCTCATGCACAGAAGGGAGTACTCCTATGCAGTCATAAAGAAGGGTGCATTTTAGTCATTCATAGGAAAATGGACACACCTCAAGACCATCATACTCAGTGAAACAAATCAGACCCAGGATGTTAAACACTGCATAGCTCCTGTTATTTGCAAAATTGAAAGTCAAAAGATCAAGGAGAAAAATGAAAGATAGATGATAGGAAACAGGGAGATAGAAAATTTTGTAGCGAGGGGGAGGAGGCCAAGGGAGCTGGGAGGAGAAGCAGAAGTAAAAAAGGTCGAGGCTGCATGTGTGGATGCACCAGCTCCCATGGTGAGTGTATTTACTGCCATCGCAAGTGCACACTACTAAAAAAGAAACCTATGGAATTATTGACCTCAAAATGTGTTATTTCTGCTTCGAGGATTTATTGAGATTTCTTTTGTGCTCTAATACATAAAACACATACACAAGATGCTTTGTTGTGCCTTTCTTTTATGAATGTTCTTGCTATGATAGGAAAGAGTGAATGTTATAAATAGCTAAAAGAGTCACACACATTCATGAGATTACACATTTATGTATGATACGAAGCTGGCCAGTTTTGCTATTCATTGTGATTATTCTGGGTGTTTGAGCTAAAAGGGATGTAAAGAAGTTTGTTATTATTATTATGACATTGTTAAACTCTTCCTGTAGTCACAACATAACAATGTTTGGTTGACAATGGACTGCACACAGGGCGGTGGCCTCACGAGATTATAGTGGATGTGAAGAACCCTTGTGGTGGGCATAGGGACACCGCTGTCCTTGTAATGTCACAGCACATTACTCAGTTCGCGGGGACATGGCTGTGAGTCACCTACCTCACTGCCAGCCGTTCAGCAGTGTACCAAAATTATGTACAGTTCCTATGTGACAGTGATATCGATCATGTTTGATAACAATGACAAACGACTATGCTACTGGTTTATGTGTTTACCATCCTATACTTCTTCATCGTCATTTTGAAGTATAATCAGACTATATATATATATATATATATATATATATATATATACACACATACATAGGAGAGAACTAAACTGCCAACAACCTGAGGCTGCTTTTCATTGGACTCCAGAAGGATGTGTGGTCACAGGAAGTGACAGCTTCATTCCTGTATGTCCCTCAACTCCTTCTGTTGGGGAAGACATGGGGACAGAGGACTGCGGTATTGGTGACCTTGACCTTGTGAATGTTCTAGAATTGCAAAGAATGTGTATTATAACTGTGCTAAAAGAAAGAGTCACATATATTCATGGACTTACATGTAGACCTGTGGACACCTAAAGCAGTGGATGTGTTGGTAATTGAGCTTTTAATGCAACCTTTACAGGTGAAAAAGAAAATTTAAAAATGTCAATAGAACAAAGATTGTAGAAGAAGTATTCAAAGAGAGAAAAGACTTTTGTGTAATTATAAAATGTTTCTGTGTCTTCAGCTAAGTGCTAGTGTTGGTGCTTTCCAGGCAGGTGTTGTGCTGCTGAGCTATACCCCTTGCACCAAGAGTTGTTCAGTTTTGAAGGAAGGAAATTTTATTTTATAAATGGAGTGTAGCCTACATGTGTGGTGTTAATAAAATTGATAGTTGTAGGCAGTAGTGTTCTAGGCCTTCACAACATTCCCTTCTCACAGCGTGCTCACCCACAGCAGTTTCCAGTCCTGTAGACCGGTAACTCTACATTCATGGTAAGTCTCATGTACTGCTGTGCTTTTAAAATCTCTTGTAGCATATTTTTAACACACTTTTCTATGTTTAAATGGGATTAGATACATCAGTACTCACCCTTGTTGCACCGATGTGTAGCTTAGGCACGGTAATCTATACCGCACATTCTAAGTGATAGCACCCACGTGTAGCTTAGACACGGTAGTCCATACTGCACAGTCTGAGTAATAGCATCGTGGGTAGCTTAGGTGCGGTGGCCCATACCGCACACTCTAAGTGATAGCACCCATGTGTAGGTTAGGCGCAGTAGTCCATGCCGCACAGTCTAAGTAATAGCCACCTGTATCATTAAAGGTTGTGCAGGTGCATTGTGATATCTGCATAAGGATGACATCACCTGACCCATTTTTTAAATGTATCCCTTAATGCATTTATTAGAATGTCACTGAGTGACATATTACTGTAATTATATCTCATTTGCTTTCTTGTCCTTTAAAATAAATTCTATTTTTAGAACAACTTTAGATTCACAGCAAAAGTGAGCAGAAAGTACAGAATTGTTATATATCTCAAAGCCTATCTGCTCCATCCTGCACCAGAGTGGTACATATATCAAAATGACTGACACGTTATTATCATCCCAGTTCCGTAGATTGCTAGGTTTCTCTTTTAGTGATTTAACTTCTACATGTTTTTATAATCTATAATGTCGCAGATCCACCATTACAGCGTCATAGAGACTAAAGTCGCTGCGCTGAAAACCCTGTCCTTCCGTTTTCCATCCCTGAGCTCCCCTGGCCCCTGGAACAGCTATTCTTACACTAGTTCCACAGCGTCCCTTTCCCAGAAAGCAGATCACTGGACTCGTACAGCACGTAGCCTTCTGAGTTGGCTTCTTTCACATCACAATATGCATGCGATTCCTCCACGTCCTTTCATGGATTGCTAACTCACTCCTTATAAGTGCCGTGTGATATCCCACTGCCTGGATAGACTAGAGTTTACTTCTGCATGAACCTAATTTGAAGGACATTTCAGCTGCTCCCAGATTTGAGCAGGTATGAATAAAGTTGCTACAAACGTCCCTGAGTAGGCTTTTGTGTGGCTGTACCTTTCCAACTCATTTGCTTAAAATCTGGCAAGGGATCATATGGCTATCAGGCTTTCTTTCAAGAAACTGCCGGATTGTCTTCCAAAGTATGATTTTGCATTCCCACCAACAAAGAACGGGAATTCTTGTTGCTCCAACTCTGCCACTGCCTTCGGTCTCATCAGCGTCCTGGATATCTCAGCATTTTAATTGCGTGTAGCGGCATCTCCTTGTTACTGTAATTTGCAGTTCTCCAAAGGCAGGACATTTCACGTGTTTGTTTGCCATCTGTGTCTTCTTTGTTGCGATCCTTTGGGTCTTTTGTTTATCTTGGGGGGGGCTGTTCATTTGTTTTCTGTGGCTTTTATCCTGGAGGTTGAACCTAGGGCCTTCACACTGAGCTAACATCCCCTGCTCTTTTGATTTTTTCATTTTAAGGCAGGATCTTCCTTTAACTCACTAAGTTGCTGAGGCTGGCATCAAACATGTAATTCTCCTGCCTCAGCCTACTGAACTGCTGCAATTGCAAAAGTGCATCACCACTCTTGGCAAATTGTTTAGTTTCTTATTGCTGCATTTTAAGAACTCTTGATATATTTTCTATGGCAATGCTCCACAACAAACAGCGTTTGTTACTACTCAATGTGAGAGTTTTTGGCACTCTCGTTTGAAGAGCAAAAGTTTTTAATTTTCATTCAGTCCAGTTTATTGGTTATTTCTTTCATGGATCATGCATTTAGTATTTTATCTAAAATGTCGTTGCCAAACCCACAGCCATCAACTCTGCTTCTATGTTATCTTGTGTAGATAGTACAATTTGCATTTTATACTTACGTCTATGATCCATTTTGAGGTAACATTTTTGTTGAAGAGCAGGCCTGTGCCTAGACTCGAACTTTTTATGTTATAAGAAAGAGTATTATCCTCTTTGTTGTATTTTTTGATGCTTCATTTTCATGTGTACATCGTTCCCATGCACAATCACTACATCCACCGTAGGGAGTTGGTACATACCCATAGCAGACCCTAATAAATTTTCCTTCTCCTCCCTTTTTCGCTGCCTCCTGCCTCTTCCCCGCATCTCTTGGGCCCCTCCCCTTCTGCAAAAGACAGATCCCCCATTTGCTATCGTCTTTCATTTTGTTCTTTCGTCTTTTTATATTCGGGTTTCTCATATGAAGAAACCATACGGTACTGAGGCGTGGATGTCTGATTTGCTTCACTTAACATTGTGATCCCAAATTGCACTCTTCTTCCCACACATGACTCCAGTGTATCCTGCTGTAAGGGTGAGTCATGACACCGGGTATAAATATCACACTGCCTTGATCTGCTCCCCTGATGACGTGCATATTGGCCTCTTCCAAGATTTAGCTGTTAAGAATTGTGCTGCTATGAACATGGTATGCATGTATCACTGTGATATGATGTCTCTAACTCTTTTGGGAAGATACCTAGAAGGGGAGTAGCTGGGCTAAATAGAATTTCTATTTTCAGTTTTTCAAGGAGTCTCTATATTGATTTCCATAGTGGTTGTAATAGTTTACATTCCCAACAACAACAATGGACTCATAGTTTTGAATCTGAATTTCCATTTCTTAGAGCTCCATTTGTTCAAAATACTCTTTTACTCTTTTATATCACCCTTGCTTCTCTATTAAAGGCAGGGTGGCCATAATTTTGTATCTTTTTTTTTTTTGTCTCTCTGTTCTACTTCACTGATCAGTTATTCTATATCTCTACCAATACCACATCATTTTGATTATTACATCTTTATAGTTCTCTTCCTTTTCCTTTTGCATCGCTGGAGGTAGAATCCAGTTCACATGTATGCTGATCAAGTGCTCTATCAATGAGTAACACCTGAACCCCTTTCTTTAAAAATCTTTAGAGACAAGTAAATTGTGAGGCTGGATTTAAACTTCTGATTCTCTTGTCTCCGACCCCCGGGTAGCTGGAACCACGGGCGCGCACCACCGTGGCCTTTATATTGCTTTCGTCATCATTTGTGTCAGTCTTCCAACTGTGTTCTTCCCCTCAGTAGTGCTGGTTGTGCTGCGTCTTTTACATTTCCATGCGGTGTCATAAATAGGAGAGTCAGTCCACCTGATGAGAACTTTAAAGGTCACCCCAGCATGGCCGTGGACATTATGCTTGAAGATACAAATAAAGAATGCACTAAACTCAGAGTCTTAAAGAAGGAAACATGTAGAGGGCCAAGGGATCAAGGCCAGCCAAATGGGGTGGGAGGATAGAAGCAACGCAAACAATCTACTGACAGCTGCCTTTATTGGGGTAAAAGAGAGGACACAAGAAAAAAGGCATGAGGGGTCTTTATTGATGCTTTTGAGTATCACTAGGTCGCAGTCAGAGGAAAGGCAAAACTGGGAAGATTAGACAGAGGATAGTCTTATATTACTGGTTTACCCCATCACCTGGATGTGGTGTTGATGGTATCTTTGGGGAGGTATTGAGGCATCAGGGTATAATAACAGAAGTCTTAAATTTTTCAATACACATATCTACTCTATAAAAACTTGGTGATATCCACAAAATAACTTTCCAGAATTTTAAGTTCCAGTGAACCAGTAGGTTAAAAAGAACTAACATCTTCATACTATTTTTCTTTCTATTCATGAAAATAGAATTTTCTCCAATTATTTGGTATTTCTTTTATATAGTTTATCAAAATGTTTTAGTTTTCCTCATACAGATTTTGTATTCATTTTGTTAGATTTATTTCCAAGTATTTCATTTTTGGAGTGCTATTGCAAATTGTATTTTTAATTTCAAATTCCATTTGCACATTGAGGATATACAAAAAAAGCAATTGACTTTTTTATACTAACCTTGCGTTCATCTAACTTTCTTTCATTTCTTTTTTTTGTTTTAAAAGTTTTAAAGAGAAAGAGCAATAAGAAAAACAACAACAAAGACAAAAAGAATAAGAATGATACAGGATCTCAAAGCAAAATGATAGGAAGTAACAATGGTTGTTATATTACATATTATTTTCTTCAGCAAGTTGCTCAGGTTACCAGATGTAAGAATGAAAGATTGATCAAACAATTAAAGAGAATAAAAAGTAATAAAAAAACATTGGAAATGATACAGTACTTCACTAAATGAGATGGTAAGAGTCAACAATGGCTCTTATATTGTGTATTGTTCTCTTAAAATTAGTTGTTCAGATTACCAGATACAAGTATGCAAAATTGATCTGGCAAATAAACTTAAACATTAACTGTTCCTTTCAATAAACCTTAATTCCTTATTGGTTCAAGAAATTTTGGTCACTTGTGTCAATTTTCTACATGGATAATCATGTCATTTATAAAGAAGGCGAATTTTAGGTCTTCCTAATAGGCATGCATTTTTTTCTTGTCTTATTGCATTAGCATTGACCTCTAATGGAATGTTGAAAAGGAATGATGAGAATTGCCTTATTCTTTATCTTAGGGAGGAAAGCTTCTACTTGTTCACCATTAAATCATTGTTGACTGCAATGCTCTTTGTTCAGTGGAGGAAGTTCTTTACTGTTAGTTTGCTGGGAGATTTTATCATTAATGCATACTGGACTTTGTAGGAGTTCTCTCTACATCTACTGTGATTGGCATGTGGATTTTCTTCTTTAGCGTCTTAATACAATGTCTCACTTCATTATTTCCAAATGTTGAAATAATTTTGCATACCAAATACAAATACCATTAAAGGCTGGGTTCAGGAAGATTTAATGAGAAACAAGAACTCTGTTGTAAATTAGAATCCAGGCCATATATTTAATTCTTTGGCAAAAAAATTTTCTGCCATTCTGTACATCTTTCTCATGTCCTGAGACATTGCAGGACACTGTGATTAAAGGTGGTAGAGTGCTTAATCTAATGGAAGAAATTGCAAGGCAGCCCAATGTTCAGGCTGCAGCATGAGTACTGTGGTTGCTTTGAGTCAGATCTATATTGAAAATCATAAGGAAAACACTCATTTGCAAAGCTTAGCATTTTACCACAAAGGAAGGGCCTAAAAATTTGGGCTTTGGAAAGAATTTTCCCTAAAAAGATTAGCATAAAAAGAAAACAAGTATTTTGCATCAGAATAATAGTAAATATGGGTTGAGGGTGTCTCAGAAATCAAGACCCCATTATTTGCATGTTCCAAGATGTAAAAATGAAAGATTTTCCTCTGGAGAGACCCAGCTTATTCAGGGCCAATTATGAAAGGATTTCTAAGAGTTCAGCCATGTAGTGGCTCAGAAGTCTTTGTAGTCATCAGGGCTAGTTATCGCTCAAGCTGGTGGCAGATCTTGGCATCATCCATGTTGTGCCGGTTTTTCTAGCATGCAGATGCATGAGTTGTAGTCTCAGGAAGGCTTCTACCCAGATTTCAGAAGGCTTGGCAGTCATGCAGTACCGCCTTGAGAGGGCATTGTGTGCAGCAATGAGAATGGAGGTGAAAGTGCAGTGCACAGCCTGCAAAGCTGGAAGAGCCAAGAGTGGAAACATCTGAGGAAAGCTGCAGGCAGTGCCCCAAGCCGACTGAAGAGAGAGGCCACAAGAGCTACAACTGGCAACACTGCAGGGACAGGGCTGCCCCCGCCCTTTGGAGTTTATATCTCATGATGACTTGCCCTGGGTGCTGGCCGTAGATCTACAGGATTTAATGTTTGCCCTGCTAGATTTCAGTCTTGCTTTGGTCCAATTTTTTTCTACTCCCATATTCTCCCTCTTTGTATTGGAGAAAAGTACCCTCTGCCACTGTAATTGACATATTTAACTTTCCTTTTGATTTCTACAGGGTTTCACAGATAAGGGTTTTCCTTGAGTCTCAGAGAAGACTTTGGACATGGATAATTCAGGATTGTAAGGACTGCTTAGACTTTGGTGACTCTTAGATGGACTAACTGCATTTTACATAAAGAACTCCACCTGAAACTCTGGGGGGGGCAGGAAGCTAAATGCTACGACTTATATGTGTGCTGCTACCCGCATGACTCACACGTGTGGCAGGTGACTGGGTCATGGGCACACTGTAGCTGACTTCTTGTTAGGGTGCACTATTAGGCTCTTAGTTGCTGAGGGGTATGGCCTAGAAGGGTATGCTTTCTTCCCTGGGGCCCTTCTTCGTGTTCCACTTCCTAGATGCCAGGGTGGAAGCAACTGTCCTCTGCTCAGGCCTTTCAATCATGAATTTTCTGCTTTGGACCCAGCTGAGGATGGATTGAAACTTCTAAAAACTGATCTCAAACTCCAGCTCCTTTAAAGTGTGGTTATAGATATTTTGACCCAGCTACAAGAAAATAACTAAGACCATACTCTGGAATGATTATTTGTGGCCTTGGTAATGGTATAGTGCACATATGGGTAACACTTTCTGAAGCTTTCACCACATTTTAGGTGTTATTTAATTATTACTAACTATAGGTACTATTTTAATTTGAAAAGTTGGTATTGGGTACAGATTTAGATCTGGGTTGTAACACAGAAGCCTGGTGTTTCTGGATGGTTCCTGTATCTGGGGTACAGTGCCCCTCTGTGGATTAGCCCACATGTTAGCTCTTGGCTGGCTTGATGTTGGGAGGCCGAGCAACGGTTGGTGGAGTCTCCATGGGGGAGTGACCCGTGACCTGGAAGGTAATGCCCACTCTCCGGCTTCCCCCTTTGCTCTCTGCTCTCTGTCTGCCTTGACAACAGCCAGTTTTCATCAGCTACGCCCTTCTGTTTATGTCTTGGACCTGGGCTGACCACAGCCTGAAATTCGGAGCCAAACAAACCTCTCCTGCTTTAAGTTGTGGTTGGTGGTCACTGTGTCTCAGCAAGGTGACTAAGGCAGCACAGGTAATAGGCTGGAATGTATGTGCCTCGGTGTCAATCGGGAGGAAGCCAGAGAAAGGAACGGAGGCCGCCCTCCTCCTGCTCTGGCACTTTGCAGCTGACCTGTAGTGAGTGGACAAGCCTCTCAGAGACATGGTTCTCGGTTCTGGACACTGGGTAAGACAGTGCCACACTGGCAGCTTGGAGCTTCTGCTGAGGCTTCAGATGTCTGTGAATCCTGGATTTCTCTGTGCTCTTTTGTGTTTGGGCATATATACATGCCTCCCATGAAGCACAGACACAGTGGTAGCTGTCTCCTGTCTAAAAGAGTGAAACTGAACTGAGACATTTATTTGGATGATATGTTTTATTTCACTCAATATGTCCAAAAATTATCATTTCAATTATGAATTCAACCTAAAGAATTATTCATTCAGATTTTACTTTTGCTCTTTCAGTTACTAAAATCAAGGCATATTCTATACTTCAGGATATCACAGTTCAAATACCACACATTTTGGGCAAGTATTGAATCCTAAATTTTATAAAAGTAGACTCATACCTAAATATGTTCCACACATATTTACTAGTTTTCTAATAACTAGTTAAGTATTCACCTTGAAATTTAATTGTAAATTAATTGCAATAAAAATTTTCAACTCACTTCCACAATCACAGTAAAGATATTTTGAATAGTTAGCACCCACGTATGGCTTCTGTCTGCCCTGTTGGATGGCCAGGGTTTATAGTTGCTAGTAGATTTTGTTTTAGATTGGTAAACAAACAGAGCAAATATTATGCAATGTAAGCCTGACCATAATGAATCGCATTGAATATTTCAAGTTTATGTTTGGTAAATTTTGAAATAATTTCTATGTGATTAAAAGAACAACAGGTATATTATTTTGGCAAAGTCAGGTTCTGAGTTATGTTTATATGGAAAGAGGTTCATTGAGGTCCAGAGCTGACAGCAGAAGATGATGTGGTCACCTGCAGGTGCTCTCAGATATTACAATGTCAGATACCTGGAAACATCAACAAACAGAAATATTTCAGCACTGACCTAAGTTTTCACAGCAACAAATAACATTTAGAAGACTTCTATGAACTTGACCACTGTTTAGTTCTGTTCAAGAAGTGGAGATAGTATCACCATTGTTTGAAAGGAAAGGCAGCAGAGTGAAGCAGAGCTCATACATTTGTCAAGATAGTACTGGACCGCCCAAAGAAGGAGGGGGCTGCAGCCCAGCAAGTTGGCAGTGTGCAGGGCTTTCTTCTCAGTTAGAATGAGACTAATCAAGTGAAAGGTACGCGGGCATCTGTCGTGTGCAGTGGTCTCTCCTATGTGCATGTCAGTATGCTTTGAAGGGTTCTGAGTTCATGAATCCACCTGGCATTTTTGATTTTGAAAAATGTAGATTAAATGCCCAGAACAGCAATGAAAAGAAGGGAGTGAGAGAGAACAAAAAAAGGCTAAAATTATTCTCACAAATTTTTTTTCTTAGTTTTATGGATATGTGCTTTTGTCAGGTCACATGAAAATCTTATTTTTAGTATAGTACATTTAATACCAATTTTAATGTTGCTATTTATTGTACCATAATTTTATTAATGTATTGTTTTATTAGAGTATATTTAATATTTATGTGCAATTACTTAGAAAATTGCTAGTCTGTAGTAAAGCATAATCAAGCCCTATTTTCAAAAGACACAATTTTCAGCCTGAGAATCATTATAAAACTTAATAAGAAACTATAAGTAAATCAGATAACCTTTACTCTAGTTTGTTTCATACAGGAAATGGGTGTTTTTCTACCTGCTTTAGCAAGGGAAAGAAATATGAAAGATTGTAGTATGGCCTTTATAGGGTCAAAGAAATACAAGTTTTACCAAAAGCCTGAATTCTGCCACATCCACCAGGGAAGGGTTGGCACCCTTCATTGGGTTGACTTCTCTCCCACAGTTGATCCCACAGCCCAGCGGTGGTTCAGAGTGAACAAGCGCTTCACGGAGAATTTATTGAAATATCTGGCTTTATTTTCTCTGTCTAAAATCCACATTCACAAGCCACCTGTTTTTCTTTGTGATATTTGCTGTAATTAACATCTTCAAGCATGCTTTCTTCCATAATGGGATGGGAGACATAATGGATAAAATATTGGTGAAGTACATTTTAATGTGTAAGGCAAATTATCAGGCAGAAGCCTCTTCCCAAGTGTCCAGTGGGACAAACTCTGAAGAAGGGTGTCAAATGTGAGCCATGCTTATGTGGAAGGCCACAGACAGGAGTGTTTGCTGTAGCCTTCAGAAGATTTCAGAGCTTTTCACTCCTGTTGCCATGAGCCTTAATTTCTCTCTATGTCTAACAAGCTGCTTTCATAAGTGCATCCCATTGCTTGGTTTATTTCAAGACCAGCCTGGGCTGCCAAGTGAGTTCAAGCCTAGCCAGGAATACCCAATAAGAAGCTGTCTTAAAAAAAAAGTGAACTTGGATCTGTCACCTCTTGTGCACGGACACCCTTACTCCAGAACAGAAGGAAAATGCTCTGCCAGTAGGTTTTCTTCTTGTTTTTCCAGCTTACTCTTATTTGGTGAGTTGCATCTGTACATTGATGCTACCAAAGACACTAGCAAAATTCCAACAACTTGAAATCAATGTGCAGAGGGCAAGGAAAGGCAAGTTCTTTCTTTCAGAAGGTTTATATTTTCTATTTAGACAGCTTTGAACTCACTATGGCCATGACTGTGGTCATCCAACCTTTCAATGGCATCTCTGAAAGTAAGCTGTCAAGAATTTTGGCTTCCATCTTCTCTTATCTTCAAAGGTATTTGCAGTAAGAATTTCCACCCTGAATTTTGGAATTCTTGTAAACATCTCATCCACATCTGCCCTTTGCCTGGGTAACTTGGAATACATTTGTGCCAGTAACAATCTTCCAAAACATCAAGGGGAGAACAAGGTTGCTTTCCGTCCAAACTCCATGTGCTGGAAAGCAATTTGTTCACTTTAAAAGCAAGCATGACTAATGCAAAGGTTTGATAAACATTGTCATCCTGGGAATACTTCAGAAGGATCGTGGCCTTTCAAACCATAAAACCCATTTGGCAGAGAGATGCACAGACACACTGTTGCTTGTGTCTCCTCGTGACCAGAGCAGACTGGCCACTCTGTGTGAGCTAGAACCCCAAACCTAACACTTTCTCTTAAATGTCAAAGCATGAATTCTCTTTTGGTTCCCAAACCATCATAGATTCAAGGTAGAAATCTGATAAAGGTTTAAAAGCAAGAAAATAAAACAAAGGAAAAACATAGACAGGAAAATCAGATAAAGCTATCTGAGTGAACCTCAGATGTAAGGATATTTTAATTTTTCTCTAATGTGCCGTGGCCATCCACCCCTTATGCAACCCCTGCCCATGTATTACAATAACAATTTCTTGATGACACGCTGTCCTTTATTTAGGTTTGGTGTGTTTCTTTCATTTTTTTTTGTACCAGGAATTGAACTCAAGACCTTGCACTGGCCAGGCAGATGATTGTGTGGCCAAGCTGTAACCCTGTCTCTTTCTTTTCAATCAAATCAGTTTTTGATGATATTATAATAAATAAATAAGAGACAATCATTATTCAGAAGATTTTCATTTTAACTTATTCACCTGCCACCATGATCTACACAGGGTGCAAAAAACCTATTCAGGTGGAAGTTCATGTTTTTAATGTGTGTGCTAGCATACTACCAATTTTATAAAACAAGATCATACTGTCTTTCTATACCTATAAACCCTGGCCATCCAACAGGGTAGACAGAAGCCACACGCAAGTGCTAAGTATTCAAAATGTCTTTACTGTGATTGTGGAAGTGACTTGAAAATTTTTATTGCAATTAATTTGCAATTAAATTTGAAAGTGAATACTTAACTAGTTATTAGAAATCTAGTAAATATGTGTGGAACATATTTGAGTATGAGTCTACTTTTATTTGTTTTTTATTTTTATTTATTTATTTATTTTTTTCGGTACTGGGGATCGAACTCAGGACCCTGCGCTTGCTAGGCAAGCGCTTATTCCACTGAGCTATATCCCCAGCGAGTCTACTTTTATAATACCTTTTTATAAATAGTAAATATACCTTTCTTTACAAAAAAAGTAGTTTTATTCAACAATGCATCTGAGATTTTTCCCATTGGGTTTGTTTAGGTTAAATGAATATACTTTCAACTTGCTCATTTAGAAAATAGGAACTTATTTCTATTATATATAGTGGTTGAGTACTCTGTACCTAGTACAAATAGGATCTTAACTTCACAAGTATATTAATTATGTAGTAAGAATGAATGATATCATTTCTGCTGTCCCTTGTTTAAGTAGTTACATTTTTTCCTAAGACAAGTTCAACTTGTATTCCCGGAAAGGTTAGCTGTTGGAGCCAACTGCTTCTTTATCTTCTGTTTGCCCTAGTATATTTCAATAAAAGTATATCAACATTGCTGTGTGTATAGCTGTCTCTGGCTGGAAGATGTCTCCAGGTTGTATTTCTGCACTAGGTATTAGCAGCTTAAACATCACGCTCACCATCATTTGGGGAGAAGCTAGGACTTATAACTTGAAGATTATGTGACTGACTAACGTGTCCCTTGTCATCTTTCTTGGCACTGTCTATTTTAAATACCTTTAAAATTTTTTAAGTAAAATAAAATATTAACACTATACCACATGCTGCTGTTTAAAATACAAGTGGATTACCCCTTATCTGAAATATTTGGGAACAAAAGTATTTTCACATACACAGTGACACATAAATAGGCCCAAGTCTAAAGGCAAAATTCATTCATGCTTCATACACACCTTATGTGCGCAGCCTGAAGTAATTTTATACAATATTTTCAGAATGTCTGTAATTTTGACCTATCACATGAGGTCAAGTATGGAATTTTCCACTTGTGGCTTCATGTTGGTGCTCAAAACCTTCAGAATTTGGAGCGTTTCAGGTTTGGGATTTTCAGATTAGGGAGGCTCAACCTGTATTAGTTGAACTTTCAAAATAGAAACAAATATTTGGACTTGCTCCAAACCAGAAACCTATCCTCCGTGCTGGATTCCTACTTTCTGTTGTTTTGGTATGTTTTGATTTTCCTTCCTTGCCTCCCTCACTCTGTCTAATACAATAATTACTCGCACAGTATAACCTACCCTGGAGATGGCAGAGGGGGGAATTTCTGTTTATAAGCATCGCTGCAGCGTACTGCTTCATAAAATTGTAGGTCTTCAATATCTATGATTAGAAATCCCCTGCACAGGTTAAAAGAAAAAAAGAAAAAAGAAAAAAAAAAAAGCAAAAGATGCCGAGATCTCCGCTCTGCTGGCCCGGAGAGGTGGCAGGAGTGGCTCAAGGATTTCAGACTGCCGAGGCTGGAGGAAGGGTCCCTCACCAGCTGGGCCGGGCTCTCTCCACTGACCCCATGCCGACGGACGAGTCCCTAGAACAGATTGTGCCTCTCTGGTGCCAGATCGCCGCCTTTCCATTCCTGTTTCTGCGGATCTCCTCCTTCCTATGAGAGGCTGGCTGTGCAAGCTCCTGCCCCGAGGAGTGCACACGGCCAGCTCAGGCCCCGGGCTACCCTCCAGACGGCCCCGGGAGCTCAAGCTGCAGTTCCTCTTGGGCAAGGGCGGCTGAAGGGAAACCTTAAACACAACGCTGTTGACCTATGGACAAGGAAAACTTGTATTCACACCACTGATTCTGGATCTCTGGCTGTACCACTGTGCCTGCCCTTCCCGGCGTCCAGTTCAGTTCATTTAGAATGCCAGATTAAAAAAAAAAATAGTTTCGTGTCATTTTCCTTTGTATTGTTTGCTTGTAAATGAAGACAGTCTAGTTCCTGGGGTAAAATAGCAGGGACCACTCCAAGAGCCCACACTGCGGAGCCAGAGATTCCGGTTTGGACCATCTCCAAAGACGAGGAGAACAAAAAAGAATCGCGGAGAGCACTTAGAAAGCCAAGGGCGCTGCCGGCGCGGGAGGAGTGGGCCGAGGCTGGGGCACAGGAGGGAGGAGTGAGCACCGCGAGCCGGTTTCTCCCCAGAGGGGCAAGGCCTCTCCTGTCTGAACCCAGCACCTCGCCCGGCGCAAAGCTCCCGCAGTGGGGTCCGGGCAGGGCTGCAAGCGCAGGCTGGAGCGCGTGTTCGCACTGGCACCCATGCAACGCGACCTGGCACAGGGAAGGTTGAGGGCTCCCGGTGCCACAGAGGAAGAAGGGTGGCCCCTGTGCACTGCGGACGTGGGGGCAGCGGTCAGGAACACGACACTAGGAGGGTGCCTGTTGGTCCCCAGCCTCTGCCCGCACCTGGTGTCTCAAGCTGCGCTGCGCTGCTTCGCTCACAACCCAGGGGAAAAGAGCACATGGGGTGCTGTCAGCAGTGGACCCTGGAAGCTCGGCAAGGAGGAGACAAGGGGCACAGGCAAGGGGCCACCGCCTGGAGGATACCTGTGCAGCGGTGAAGCAGCCCTTGGCTGTCTGTGGCCCCGGGGCGGGTGGCCTGGGCGTGGCATTTTGTGTACAGTGTCAGTTCTTTGTGCTCAGTATCAGGTTTTGCCTTTGTCTTGAGCACAAGTTAAGATGAGTCAGAGCTCCGTGAGTTAGCGCCACTCCAAACATTGGAAACGTGACGCGCGCTTGGAGGCTCTCCGCTTGAGGAACAAAACCATATACAAAATGTATTTTTTTTTCTTTCTCCTCCTACCCCTTGTCGAAGGAGGCATGAATCATAGGAACTGGTTAATGTGGCAAGGACGTTTATTACTGCTTTTCTTTCGAACGCACAGAAGAATACTGATCACATTTCTTGTTAGATAAGGAAATACAGACACGGGTTCTTGGGGAGCAGGTTAGCTGAGAGCACCCGGTTGTCACTAGCAGCACACAACGGGGGGAGAGGCTTCCATTTATCTTTGTCACTTCTGCCTGGACTTCTGTTTAGCCTTGATGGCCCACGGGTTAATGAAAACACTGTACCAACGTCTGTGGTCTCTACAGATGCATGGACCCTGAGCAAACCTTTCTCGAGAACACCTTCCAGAATAAATTTCAAATATGCCTAGTTATATATACTATCGTGTCCGTATTTTCATTACATATCCTTTCACGTATTACGTCTTCTATTTTTGTGAAGCATATAGATAAGACTTAAGAAAGATGAAATTAAGATTTAATATGTTATTAAAAACTACTATCTTCACAGATAACTTTGGTAAATTTACCTGACTCTTCTGTGTGACGATTATTATGGTAAAAAACATAATTTTTCTTGATATTTATTTACTTAAGGTTATCAAAATCATTTTGGAAATTATAGGATAGCTAGTTTTATTTCACTTTTACATTTTTTGTTTCCATAGATACACAAAATTGCGGTATGGATGTTTATTCTAGTCTATATAGAAATTTATAAGTCCTATATCATGATATGACTGTTGATTAATGTTTGTGTCACTAAATATCGATTTACTTCCTAGATGGTTTGGTTTGTTGTGTGCCATATGAAGAAACTGCAATGTGTGTGTTACTGCTACTTTGAGAGAAATGGCAACTATTAAAATTCATAAACTTTAGGCAGCAACAGAAAGGAACTATTGGGAGCAGTTTGCCCTCCAAAGTTTGCAAATACAGAGTTCTTCTCATCACTTAAATGCGGTTGGAAGCACCACCTCCTGGGCCGTCGTCATCATACTGTCGCGCACGTTGGTCTGCAGTGCCAGGCCCTGAGTTCTGCAGAATGAATCCACACTGAGGCGGACCAAGGACTTAGTGTGGACAAGGACGTGCTCCTTCCAGCTCTGCTTCCTGCAGTGAAAGTGCCAGGGAAAGCCACGTAGGAGGAGGTGGGGAGCCCTTCCCTGGCCTGTCTGCTCTGTGTCTTCTCACAATCTCTGCAGACAGCAGATGCTCCTTCTCCTACCCTCACCCTGACTCCTGCTTCTGCGCTGCTCCTGCCCAAAGGTACCCTCTCCATGCTCGGCAGGTGACTCCTGCAAAAGGAAACTGTCTTGTTCACTTGTTCACTTGGGGAACCTCTCAGCTGCCAATAAGATGCCATCTACACCACCTGGCATGGAGAGAGACCTTCCTATGGGCTGCCCCAGCTGTTTCCCCATCCTCATGTTACGCTCCCCTTTGCTTTGTTTGAAAAACCTAAGTAATGAAACTCATATAGAAAATGACAAAAGGCATTTTTGTATCCATGGTAAGGATTGAAATGCTAGGAAGAGCTTTCCATATTTACTGTATAAATCTCAAGCTCGCCTCTCACATCTTTTCCTCACCTTTCCCAAAGATGTTCATGCTCTATAAGGTTGAAGGGACATTTTCTTGCTTCTGCTTTATATCGTTGTTATGGTTGATACATTGTGTCAACTTGGGGAGTCTGGAGATTTAGCTGAGTAACTCAGCAGTTGTAGATCTTGGGGTGAAAAGGACATGCCCTTACCTTTCTGGGATGTTGTTTATTGTGTTAATTTGGGAAGTTTAAAAGGTTAACTATGTGATTCAGCAGGAAGCCAGGATGCTTACTTTGTATACATCCTGAGCCTGTGGAAGAGGAGGGCATGGAGACTGTGTGAGAGGTACACGCCCCCTGGGTGGGGGCAGACTGTTTACAATGTAGGGGAGAAAAGGAGGCTGCTTGCAGCCATTCCTCCCTTTGGCTGGTTAGTTTTGCTGTGCTCTGCTGCCCTGAACAGTTTGCCCTCTGCCATGTGCCACTCTGCCTCAGAACCAGCCAAATATGGACTGAAACCTCCACAACCTGTAAGCTAAATAAACCTTTCCTTCCTTCATTTTGGATGTTGGGTATTTTGTCTCAGCAACGAGAAAAAAGTAACCAAGACAATCGTCTAGCAGAAATAAATTTAACTATACCTAACCCTACAGCACAATATATAATATCCTTTTAAAATAGTTTTTCTTTGGGCTTTAGGTGCAAAGAATTAGATAAGTATTAGTAATGCACACTTTATGGCATAGTTTGGCATGAGTGTCCACAGAATGCGTCTCCTACATCATTTTAATATTTTTCTTCTTCATCCTCCCAACCCCGCTGCACCTGCAATTACATTCATGGAACAGGAAGTAGGGCTTCAATAGGGTAATCAGGGGAGGAATATGAAACATTAAAGAATTAAGGGATATGAGAAGCTCACTAACAGGGCAATCAGAACCCCAAGACTGGGTGTCCCCATTTCCCAGGGTATCCTGCCCAGTGGCTGTGCACAACCTCCAGGAGAGGTGGCAGGAGGTTTCAGAATCTGTGTACTGGCACCTGTGCTGGAGGGGCTTCACCAGGGGGCTGCCTCCCACCTCCTTCCAGGTGCCCAGTGTTTGAACCGCGTGGTCGTGTGCCAGGGTGAGAGGATATGAAAATCCTCCACGGTGCCTCAACCTATGTTTCTGCCCATCACATTTCTAAAACATATGTACTCAACCCTCAATGTCCACAGCAAATGAGTTCCAAGACCTCACACAGATACCAAATTCCCTGGAGGCTCAAGTGTCTTGTGTAAGATGGCAAGGCATTCGCTCTAATTACACAGCTCCTCCCGAATAAGTTGTCTCTAGGTTACTCCCGATACTTAATACAATGTAAATGCTAAGTAAATTGTGATAGCACCGTATTGTTTCAGGGATAATCACAAGGACATTGGCCATACATGTTCAGTACAGACACTATTATTTGAAAATTTTATGTAACCCTTCAAATAGGAGCAATGGCTTCCAGCAGGGGACACAGCCAAGACTTAGCAACACAGCAAGAAAGGAGCTGAGGAGCCAGATGTGGTGGCCTGTGCCTGTAACCCCAGCACTCTGGTAAGTGAGGCGGGAGGATGGCAGGTTCAAGCCCAGCATGGGCAATTTAGTGAGAATTTATCCCAAAATAAGAAACAAGAATAAAGGGCTAGAGATGTAACAGAATGCAAAAGCCCTTAGTTCAATTTTCAGTACCACAAAAAAGTAGAGATTCCTGGGGAAATAAGTAGCCAAAACGCTGTGTTTGGTTACTATAGATTATACTTTATGTCTTCTACATAACCTGGATTTTTTTCATGTTTTAATCACATGTTGCAATATATAGATATATGCATATATACATATGTATGTGTGTATGTGCGTAAGTACTTAAAAATGTATGTATTTGCTGGGGAGTGTGTTACCTAAGGTTTGAACCACAGGTTATGTATTGAATTTTATCCACTATTGTTTGGGGAATTATGTGGGTGATTGATTTTTCTCTCATCTACTAATGTTGAGTAGGAAAGAATAATATTGATAAAGTGTCCTACACTGAGCCATCTTCACATTCATGTGATACACTTCCTTGGTTGTATTCTAAATTCTTTAAAGAGCCACCAGGTGAAATGAACACAAGATATCTCATTTGTCCAGGATAATTTACTTCTTGGGCATTTCATAGAAATCAATTACAAAACCTCCAGATCCTTGACTACTACTTTCATCTCTTTTGTTTACTGGTATATTCCAGTTTTCTATCTTTTCATAAGCCAATTATTACCATTCTATTTTCCAAGCAAATTTCACCATTTTCTCACTGTGCAGAAATATGTACCTGTAAGAGAGGGGTGCACCTGAAATTGGCTTGGTAGTTAGCCCAAGGGTCCCTTCCTCCACAGACACAGCAAAAGCAACCCAGAAACAGTCAGAAGCAGTGCTGACTGGACTCTGAAAGCAGTCAAAGGCTGACAGTGCCCAAGTGAATTCTGAGTTGAGCGAAGGCAATGACAACACGGTAGGAAAGTTTTCTGGCTTTTTCCTGGCCTTTGCCCCACTCCACTGTCTCTCCCCACATGGTCGTGAGAGTGGCAGCTGTGTCCTCAGTGTGTGGACCTGGTGTCCGGCCCTGCAGGGAGCATGGCAGGGTGGACCATATTCACAGGGAATAGTGTCTGGCTCTCCTAAATGGATGGGAGTCTGGTCACCCAGAGGATTGACACAGGCAATGGGCTTTGTTTCATTGTACTAGGAACTCACTCAGGGTGAAAAGGTAGAAGACCTTCCCCAGAAACACTGTTGGTGATAGTAACATCCTACTAAAAACCTGGAGCAAAACTCAAGAACATTCAGGTATTAAACAACACAGTCTCTGAACAACCAGTGGTGCAAACAGCAAATCACAGGGGAGACTAGAAAACATTTCTAGATAAATGATGATGAAAACGTACTATGGCTACACTTATGGCAACACTAAATGTCATTAATTGTTCACACTGAAGTGATGGATGTTATTTCAATTTTACTTCAACCAAAGCAGTTTAAATATGTAATATAAAATTCTACATAATGGTACCTCTAGATGTAATTTCTGCCAAAAATCTGTCATATCTTTTGAGTTAATAGATTTGCTTCTTGCTTTGCTTATAGCTACATGTTGTGTCCCTCTACTCCAAGGACTGTTGTTATTCTTTCTGCAGTACATCCAGCGCATATTTCAGAAACATCTGTAGCTAGTCTGTAAAGGTATAAAAATATTTTACTTTCATTCTTTCAAGAAAACTTGGTGGGATATGTTAGTTTAAAGGTCCATGTTCAAGGTTACCTTTCCTCAGAACATGTACATTATTACTCTGCTGTCTTGTGATTAGAGGAAGAAGCTTAAATTCCACCTGTGGGGGCCACAGATGTAGCTTGGTGGCACAAATGCTCGCCTGGCAAGTGCAAGGTCTTGAGTTTGATTCTTAGTACAAAAACAAAAACTGAAGTCCACCTGTGTCTCCTTGTTTATAGATAGCACAGTGCCTCTTGTGTCCTGGGAAATTCTCAGATATTCTTTTGGCACTAGTTTACCTGCGTTTGCATGAGACTTCGCTTGTTTGTTCTCAAATGAGCACTCAGATCTTTTCAATTCAGAAATTCTTCTATTCCATTCCTATGAACCTTGTTCTCCCAAATTTAAAAAAAACCTTTTGTGGTGCTGGAGAATTTCACCCAGGGGTGTTCTACCACTGAGCTACTTTATTAGCCCTCTTTAAATTTTTATTTCTTATTTTAAGGCCCCGTCTTGCTAAGTTTCCCAGGTGGTACTTGAGCTTGCAATCCTCCTGCCTCTGTTTCTCTTAGTGCTGGGATTAGAGTCCATTGCTTCCATAAATATTTAATATCCTCATTCTCTGCATTCTCTCCTGATAGAGTAGCTTTTAATTAGATTTTAGAAATTCTGGTCTCATTCTGTATTTCCCTTGCATAATTTCCTTTCCATTATCTATTTTTTATAACATCCTAAGAAAATTCCCTCACTTCAGCTCACTAAATCCTTTCCTTAACATCTTTCTTTGGTACATATTTTATTTATACTGTCCTCCAATTTTAGAAACAATGTTTTATCTTCCTGTCTCATCTCTCCTATAAATTTCGTGTCTTTGGTTGTACGTTCTTAAATGTGTTGAGTGTGTCTCACTTTCACAATAAGTTCTGCAGTCAAAATGCACAGTTCCATCTACAGGCTCTAACCAAGTCATTGAAATCCAATCAAGGAATAAAGGAAGAAACAAATATGGCTTCATTTTCAGCTTGTGCTTATAGGAATTTTGGGAGAAGCTCCCACTGAGCCCCCAGAAGTTTCACAAGGACTGGTAGTGTTCTTTGTGTGCCTCAGGCTCTTCCCAGCTACGTTCAGCCACCCGGACTCCGCCCTGAATCTCTCTGACCAGGTCCCATGAAAAGCAGATTCCTAGTCATGGCAGCCTTGCCCCACTGTGCAGAAAGATGCTCCAGGAAGTTTGAGTTACGTGATCATTTCTCCAGCTGTGGATCCCCTGTTATTTCTGGTGTGGAACATCTTGGTCTTGCAATGCCTGTCTTTCCTGCAACTGTCCCATGTGTAATTCCAGATGCGGTTTCACTCTGCAGGTGGAGTTTGCTTACCATACAATCTACAGGTATTCCTGACTGCCTCTGAGTTCCTTTGTGTTGTACCATGGGACTGGAAATATTAAAATTACTTTTTATACCATCTTGGTATTTGCAGCAATAAAAGAGTGTTGTACCACTGTCTTAGTTAACCATCTTGAAAAGCAAATTGGCTTTTCTTTTAATATACCTCTCTTCCCATGTAATAAGTCTGCCAACATTCTCCTAACAAGAGAATACATTTACCTTTGCTCCACAACTTGCAAGATAGCCTTATCAAGTGTATGTAGCTTTTACTAAGCCATCTTTCTATATTTATTTTTTTGGCCTAACCCTACCTTC
Source organism: Dinomys branickii (assembly GCA_004027595.1). Taxonomy (NCBI): domain Eukaryota; kingdom Metazoa; phylum Chordata; class Mammalia; order Rodentia; family Dinomyidae; genus Dinomys; species Dinomys branickii. The sequence continues at coordinate 39,855 of PVLD010010018.1, read as the reverse complement.
TTTTACTCATGTAGCAATATTATTGCTATGTGCTATGATCCTACACTCACCTGCATACATTTATTTCCTTCGCTTTCCAATTGCATTCTTTTAATTACATAAAGTATTGGCTACCATGCCATGTAATCCTGACAGCAGAAACATGCTAATAGTTATTAGCTAAGATATGTCAGGCACTTATTGTTATGCTGGAGAGCATTGTAAGTCCTTTATGTAATATATGTATTTTCCTCACAGCCTTCTGAGTTCAGAAATTATTTAAATCCTGTTTTTCAAATAAGGGTACTGAGAATAGAGAATACCCAAATGGTTGACATTTGGAACTCGGGTTCATGTTTAAAAATATGTGAGTATGCTCAGAAAATTTGCTGTCTTAGTTGGTATTTTCTGCCTTTCCTATTTAATGTGAAGAGTATTTTTTAAAAAGTATACATCCTACACAGAGGGCCAGGAGACGTTGACATGCTCTGTGAATTCCAGACTTTATAACACAGGACTTCAATACAGTAGTGGAGAATGAGGCAGGGCACAGGTCACGTCATATCTTATAAACAGCTATGAATATTTGCTATTTCTTCCTGAGTATGATTATAGTGGATTCACTGCGTCTGAGTGGTCATGTGGCCTCAGTGTATTCCAACTACTTCTGCTTAACGTTTAGATTGCTACCATTAATAAACTAGTTGTGTGCACTTAAGAGTCTGTCTTAATTATTTAATTACTTTTGTTTCTAATGTTCCTATTACTGAACCATTAGTCTGTTCCAACTAATTTCTGATTTATGACATTTAGACATTTTCCACTAATTTACTGTTGCTCATCAATTTTTGTTCCAACATTTGTTTTGCAAACTTATAAAGGAAGATATTTGAAAATTTTAATGGTATTAACAGCTGGGAAAAAATATCAAGAAAAATGAAAAAAATGCATCATTTTACAAGCTATTAATTTATGCCTCAGTCTTAAATAATTACCAGATCCATTAATGTTTATGATAGCACATAGTGTGCCAGGCCTACAAAATAAAATCTAACCCAGCAACTGAAAAACACCTTTTTTATTTTTTGGCCAGGTTACTGTTTAAAATAAATCTTTTAAAAAATTTTAATTATAATTTGTTGTTGTTTTTCTGAGACAGGGTCTTGCTATGTAGTTAGGGCTGGCTTTGGAGCCACTTTGTAGCCCCAGCTGGTCTTGAACTCACAGCCATCCTCCTGCTTCAGCCTCCTGAGTGCTGAGATTACAGGTGTTTACCACTATGCCTGGCAAGAAATCTTGCTGGTAACTAGTTTCTTTCTACAGACTGTTTTTCAGTCATTTGCAGTCAGGCGAATTTTAGTGGCAGGAGGGGCTATTCAGCATGTGTTTGAGTTGTTCTCAAAGGATATTCACAAGTTTCTGAAAATCAGCCCATCGCTCTGTCAGGATTTCAGAAATAATTTTCCCAACGGCCTGTGTTCAAATTTTCTACTCTGGAGTTGATCCCATAATGCAGGACAGCAGAGAAGGAAGGGAAGCCACTGGAACCAGCTCTGGGAATTTCCCAACTATATGACAAGAGGAAAACACCTGGCTTTTTTCTGAACGAATTCTGAGGCCACCCCATCAAATAAAACCATGTTCAGGCCTCTGCGATCAGACACTCTACAGGATGACATGTTATTAACTCTAACATGGAGAAACACAAACTACCTGGTGGTTTGATAATCCTTACTATGCCAGGGGTAATTCTAATGCTCACATTTGTCCTACGACTTCAAACTTCTCTGGTACCAACACACTTTCCCCACTGTCTGGAGGACTGGAAACTTATCTGCTGTTTAGCACCCCTTTGGCTCCTGATTCCAGCGCCAGCGGTAAGAACAAGTCAACCAACAAATGGACAAAAGTGAAATCCTGATAGTAAGACAGGAATTGGGCCAGAAGTGCTGGACAGGGCTGCCATGCTAGAAAACTCAGGTGTGCTTTAAGAGCTGCAGGAAGAGCACTTCAGACAGAAGAAAGAAGTGCAAAGCCCAGAGGGAAAAGACCAGAGCAGTCCGCCTGAAACCTGGTGAGCCAGGTAGAGAGCCAGGGGAAGTGAGGCAGCAGAGTCAGCAGAAGTGAGAATCAGCAGAAGTGGGGCTACAGAGCTAGGAAGTGGAGGGCGCACTGATTTCTGAGTTACGTCTTCACAAAAGTAACATCCACTCGTAACTTCATCTTATCTGAAACTATTAAAGTTAGAATATTTGTCCTTTTGGCTTCTGTCATGAAGCACAGTATTTCTGGGCTTATATTCACTAAGCACAATATTTTCGATGATCTTTTATGCTACAGCACAAAGCAGAGTTTAAGTTTGCAGCAAAATTAAGAGGAAGATGCAGAAATTCTTTATAAATAAATTCTTTATTCTTCTGCCCGTAACATTCACAACCTCACCGACTCCTTCTAACAATATTCTGCATCAGGGCACAAAATTGGTGGGAGTGATGAACCTACGTGGCCAGTTCATTATTACTGCCAGTTCCTTGTGCACAGTTAGGCTTTACTTGGGGAGTGGTACGTTCTTGGGATTAGATAAATGCGTCATGACATGTATCCATCACTGTTGCATCCTGAAGAATAATTTCACTGCCCTAAACACGCTCTGTGTTTTGCCATGTCATTCATCTATTCTTCTCTTTACAATGTTTTTAACAATGAATAAAAATCCACTACACGGGTGTCCCATGTATGTGCATCTGTCATTGAATAGGTATTCACAGTCTTTCCACTTTCTGGCTATTATGAGTAATGCTGCTATGAATTCTTTTAACTACAGGTTTAGTGTTTAAGGCTACTCTCATCTTTACTGGGTTATATACTAAGAAGTTAAATTGTTGGGTCATATGGTAATATCACAGTTAAACTGCTAGACTGTTCACAAAATAAGTGCACTAGTCAACATTCCTATAGGCAACATATGAAGGTTCTAATTTTTCTGCATTTTCATCAACAAGTATCTGTCTTTTTAAATTTTATATGTCTAAGGTGTGAAGTGGTGTCTAGCTGTGGTTTTCCTAGTCTTCCTGTCAGTTATTTTCTGATTCCCAGAGATCTACCTTTTTTTTTTCTTTCTTTACCAAGTTGTTATTTTTCAGGTGTCTGAATTCTGGACCTCAGAAAGATTGGATTTTGCTGCTAACCACTACTACTGATCTTGGTTCCCCTTTGACTGTGATTTTGATTTAATTTCCCTGATGACTAGGGATGCTGGGTAGTTTCTAATGTGCTTTGGGCCATTTATATGATCTTCTTTGGAAAAATTCTATTCATAGCTTTTCCCCAGCTCTAAACTGAAATTTGCGTCTATTTGTTGTTGAGCAATAAGTGTTCTTTATACCAGTGTGGGGACACATTTCTGTAACCCCAGGAAGATCTCAAGTTCAAAACCAGCCTGGCAACACAGTGAGACCCCATCCAAAAAAAGTTAATATAAGAAATGCTCATATTATTAATTTTATTTTCTCTAAGGTCAGTTCTGCTCACGGTTTTTAAAACTATGTATTGCATTACATCTGTAATTGTGTCCTTTAGATATGCTGATTCTCATTCATGTCATTCTGCTGTCTTACATCAGTAAAATCATTTCTTCTTTAATTTCTGTGAGTGAAATTCTGTAATTCAGATACAGGTAGCAGCAAGAAGCATCTATGGAGGTTTATTTTACTTACTTTTTAATAGTGTTCAAAAGTAATTGTTTGACAAGTTCTTAATGTTTTCTCTCAACGTAGTTTAACTTGTATCATCAATGGTCTTTTCTGAAGTTTGAGGTTTGAACCGGGCTGTTATTTTAATTTTAGTGGTGATGAATGATCTTTGCCTTTTCATTTCTTTCATTTTCTGTGGATTTTGGGGGTGCATAGTGAGAAGAACCAAAAATATGTGTTATTTTGCCCTCTCTCCTCATTTGCTAGTGCTTGAGGGCTGAACGGCAAGTCCACTAGCGTGCTACCATCTAGAAAACACTATGGATTTGGTCAAAAGTAAGTAAAAATTCTTTCAAGCTTCTTTAGAATCTACATTGTTTTACAAAGCCAAGCAGGCTGCTAGATTGATTGGCGTGCAGTAGCAAATGAAGACCAGCCAAATACGCATTTTGCTCATTCCAGGCCATGATCTCTTAATAACTGCCTTCAAAACCTACCACTGCTTGTACAATCTCAAGATAAATTACAGTTACCCCAGACAGTTCCACAATGCTCTATTCTGGAAAGCTCTAGTCTCGTCCTCTCTGGTGAAATGACGGTTTTCCTTTTGAAAATGCCACATTTACTGGTGCTCAGGGGTTAACCCGACTGCACAGAGTCAGCTCAAAGCGTGGGAAGTGCAGGTTCTTTATTTCTCCAGCCAGGTCTGCAACCACTAAACCCTACTATCGTCCCCTCTAATTACCTTTTGGGTCATAGGTGCAAAATACGGTTTTGAGGTGATGAGATAAAATTAGAAGTCAGGTGATCAAGTTGGTCTTCACAACCTTCTTAGTCAGTAAAACAAAAACCCACAAGCTGGACAAACTTGACCGGTTTCTTAACAAATCAAAAGTAGTTAATGGAGTCGCTAAATAAATTCATGCCACAAAACCAAAGACGTATTTGGGAATTTCTCTTGGGCAACCCCACAGAGTAAAATATTTCTCATTCTTACTGGAAAATGATGCAATTAAGAAGATGGGAATTTTTTTGATATAAAGCATACTTTCTAATTTTATCTTCAGGGCATTTATTTGTGTTCTTTTTATTGGAAACGTAAAACCTATAAGAGACATTATGCTTTTCATTTCTCTGAATTGATCACAGTAACTACTGTCAAAAAATACAGCAAGGAAAGCTAGTCTCAGTGGGAAGCATGAAGATTCTGCAGTGTTGCAGTGACAGATATAGGAGTGTTCTTAGCATACTTGTTGTAGGGAAACTTCACAGTGTTTTTATGATAAAAGAAAAAAATTTTGACGAGTTCTCTCCAGATTATTTTCTTATTAATATAGTAAGCCCATGTAGATAGAGACAAACTTTGGCTTAACTATTTGTGAATAGTGTTATGAAATTCTTATCTTATTTCCTTTATAAAGATTATATAAGAATAAAACACTAAGATATTTTGGAAAATAAGTAAAACCTGGAAACTTCTAAACTCTATAAACTTTAAGTAAAATCTCTTAAAGGAAAATGGAGAAAGCAATTTCTGCAAAACATTTTGTTACTTTTCTCTGGAGGCAAAGCATACTGAATTTGGCTAACTGATATGTTTCTCGATCCACTAGAGGGTGGTCTGGTCACCTACAGATTAGAAGTGAAAACAGAATGTGAAAAACCACTTCAAACATAAAGCACCGTGTGCTCTTTTATCTTATGTGATTTGGTTATTTGCTGACGCTATTTGTTTTCTATACCTCCCTGGGGTTTCCTTTTGTACTGATAACTGCACTCACATACAGTTATAAAGTTAGGTCTGTAGGAACTTCATGATATATACTTTGTACATTCATTTAGTTCTTAGCTCTGAATAAATACAGCGCCAAGTCACTATCATTAATGGGGTGAGGTGTGTTCTCTTCATCAGCAAACTGTTGCATTTCAAAAACAGATACAAATTTGAGAATTTGTGAGTGAACACTGTCCTGAATTATGAAAAGGCTAAATTATACAATGTGGTTTTAAAGGTGAATTTCTGTTACTTTAAAACTTTCAAGTGAGTTTCAGTAAAGATCAAATAACTTAAAGTATTGTAATATACACAATTTAATTAAGAATACAATTAGATAAAAAAGGAGACACCGATAAGGAAAACCCAAGGTTATATCACCTAATCACTGCAGGTAGCTTCAGCCTACAGGACAGAGAACCCAAGCATAGCTTCCTCCTTTCTCTTTTCACTGAGGACGCTGAAAGGAGAGTTCACGGAAGCCTCCGCCCTTATAGTTTGCTATAGGCTTCTAAAGGGAATTAAGTGTTCTCACAGAGACCAAGGAAGCTGCAGAGAGGCAGTCTTAAAACTTGAGTACTGATCTGTGTGTGTGTGAGCGCAATTACCTGGGACCAAACACAACAACAACACAAAGCAAACCATAGAAAAATTCCCCGTATTCATATAAATTTAGAAGTAGCTTATGTCTCTTCTGGAGTGACAGTACCTTTTAATACACTGAACGATAAGTAGATTTTTCAGAAGACTACTGCCTTAGCAGTGTGGTTAAATTAGTTGGAGACCAGTGTCTGCTCTAATTCTAGCATAAAATGTTTAAAAGCAACTCTTGATCTAAATAATTTGAAGCAATTTATTTACATTCTGGCAAAAGTACTCCGCTCTCTTTAGGGGAATACAATGAAATCCAGTGAGAAACTATAACACTCATAACACATGCCATTCAACAAAAACTGTGGTAAAACTAAAGATTTATGACCCTGATGATAGAGAAATAAAAACACTTTAAAATGACATGAAAGAATAAAGACTGAAAAGTAATAAGAAGCAGCAATGAACATGACACAATATCCATCACTGGATAATATGAGAATTTAATGTTGAAAAAATGCAAAACTGTAAACATACGTATAGAATATGTTCGCCACATTTTACATTTTATTATAAAATAATGTATGCTATAAAGCAAATATAACAACAGTATGTTCTTTGAGGTTTATAGTATAACAGAAGTAAAGTGCAGCCAAAATAACTCCAAGGAAAAGAGGACAGAAATACAAGAACAGCGTTTTAAAGTTCACATACTAGAGGTCAAGTGTTACACTGCTATTTAAACACACACAGTTATAAATTAGAAGATAAATATGAATAAGCTCAAGAGCAACTGCATGAAAAGTAAAACCAACAGGAATCACTTATCTATACCATTGGCAAAGATAAAATAATAAAAATTTTCTTAAATTTTTAAATGAATTTTATGAGATGATATTTATACAAATTTTCTGAGGTATGTTGTGCTAATTCACAACATCTATACAGTATGTAAAATAAAATTTGGAAAATAAACATTAGCATCTCTTTAAACATTAACCATTTTTATATGTTGAGAATTTCAGACACTTAGCGATGCTGTAATATATATACATATATACATATATACATATATATATACACACACATATATATAAAGGAGATGAAGTCATTATCCAAAAGCAACAATACTTTTAATATACTTAACCTAAAACAAAATAAATGAAAGAGAAAGGATACACTTAAACATAACCATATCAATATTTTCAATGAATAAAAATCACAAACATATCAAGTAAAGAACAAATTATACTGGATTAAAAATAACAGGATCAATTATGTACTATCTGTAAGAAACTCATTAAAATGGAAAATAAAAAAACTGTGAAATATATAGCAGATGAATAAATATATGCCACAGTGCTAACCAGAAGACCTACACTGATATCAGAGAAAGTAGGCTATAGAACCCGGTACACTATGACGGGCAAAGCCAAGCATTCCGCAAAGGGGGGCACTTGAGGGTATACCTGTCCTGAACACACATTAACTCAATAATAAAGTATTTAAATGTATACAACTGACAGAACTAAAATAAATAGATGAATTTAGAATACTTTTTTTCAATATACCTTTCTCCTAATATTGAAACAGTTTTACAGAAAATCAGTGAAGATATAGGAGATCTAATCATGTTGATTTCTTCCTCATTGTACAGTGGCATATGGCAGATTTCATATAAATTGTGAAGTTGCTGAATTTGTTGGTATGAGTTGTTCATAATATTACCACTGCAGATGCTGGAGACAATGATGGGTAATATGGTACTGGGCTGAATATACAGTTTTAAAAGTGTCACGAAGAAAATTTTAGGCCCAGACTGACTCATGACCAATTCTATAAAATATTTAAGAAGAAATGACATCAAATGTATAAAAATCTTTTCCAGAAAGTCAACGTGGAGGAAACTTTTACTTGTTGATGAGACTAGCATTATATGACATCAGAACTAGACAAAGGCATTACAAGAAATGATCAATCAATAGTCTTCACATAGACACATAAACCCTTAACAAAATTATAGTCAATCAAATCTTAAATGCTAATACACACAACTAAGCAGAAATCAAAGCCTGGTCTGACATTCAGAAATCTGTCAAATTAATTTAACAAATTAACAAACTAGAAATGAATGACCCAAAACTATGGAATCATCTCAAAGTAAGGAAGAATATATGAAATTAATCAGCACATACTCCTGGTAATAACTTTCAGGACACTAGGAATAAAAGCAATCTTTTATCTGAGAAAGAACACCTACAAAATCTTAAATATTCTATGCAATAGTAAAAATCAAAACATTCCCCACAGGCCCAACATCAGAAACAAGGTGAAATTATTTCACATGCAATGTTTTAATTCAGAAAAGTCCTATTTACTGAAATACAGTGAAAAATTTTTAAATTCAGATGTACTAGAAAGGATTATGTAAAATTTTATTTACCACACCATACATGATCACATATGGGAAAACCACATGAAATTTATAAAAAAAAAAAAAAACCTCTACACAACAAGTAAATTTATTTAACAAGATTGCAATTCTAGGTCAACATGCACAAGTGAATAGTATTGGTATGTGCTAACAACAGATAACCAGAATTTGAAATCTGACTAGAATTTAAAGAAAATATGCTCCAGAATATCACCAGGAACCAGGAAAATGCAAGTTGTATAATTTATACTGCTTATATATTCTAGTGTTGTTCAGTTTTTAAAAAATACATTTCCTCTGTTAACTTCCCTTAGGAGACATTCAATACTTGGTTTTACAGAAAAAAAGTCCTAGAACTCTGGAAGGTTGAGGATGGAGAAATACAAGTCTGAGCAACTTAGCAAGATGCTGTCTCAAAAGAAGAGAAGGAATTCAGATTTCAGGTCTAATGATGGTTATTACATGGCTATTATTTTGTGCTCTAATAACACCAAACTCATTTGAAGTTCATTCTTTTCTTGGTTTTCCTCGTTGTGCCTGCTATTTTGAAAGCTGGAATCAAAATTTTAGAAATTTCTTTCTATATAAGATTATAAATTTGTTTAATTCTATTTTTTCATCTTACATTCAAGGACAGGAATTAGCGTTTAGTTTGTCCTACTCCATAATCTTATTAAAAGCTTCACGAATGAAAAAGGGAGGCAGGGAGGGAAGGAGTGGAAAGAGGAAGGGAAAGGAGAAAATTTTTAAGAAGGAAAGAGAAAAGGAAGAAAAAGAAAAGAGAAAAGAAAGGAACACAGGGGTGACAAGGTACACAAGAAGAGTTATCTGGACTTCGTCAAACAAAAGTGCAGTGGTCCCTGTAGGTAGCAAGGTGTAAGCCCCGATGTTGACAGGCAGACAGTAGGCTTCCTTATCTGTGTCTCACCGCGGATCCAAACTTCAGAGACGGGCCTGACCAAATAAAGTAAATTGTTCCTTCCTTCTCCCGGAGTCATTTTATCTATCTGCCATGTGATTTGAAGTCTTCATCAATTTTGGAACATACCTGACATATGCTTTTTAATATTGCTTCTTTCCATTTCCCTCTGGTCCTCTTCCCGGGAGCCTATCGATCGTAGGCAGTGCCACCATTCCCAGTCTTATTTGATCTTCCTTCTATTTTTTGATCCTGTTTTTATCTGTTCTGCAATCTGAGCACTTTTTTTTAAAGTGTGCAGAACACTGTTCTCTATCTGTGTCTAATCTTCTATCAAATTCATCAATACAATTGTACATTTTATTTTTTATGTGTAGGCTTTCCATATTTTAAGAAAGTTTAGAATCGTTGTGTTGAAATTCATCACAGTCTTTATATTTATTATACAACTTATAACAATAAGATCAATTATTTTTTGGCTAAAATTATTTTCTCTTGGCCCTATCTCATGTTAAATCTAATAATAATTGACTGACTATGAAAAATTTGAAGGTCATTTTAATTTTTTTTCCAAGATTGATTTCCTTCAGCTTTTGGTTGAGTGATCACTTTAATTTTCATACCAAGAATTGCCAGCTTTTGTAGATGTGGTACCTTTCCAGTTTATTCTTAACTTCCAGAATGTAGTTGTTTGGGTTCCAGGCAGAATTATGAGTGCTGTTCAGGGATATTCCAACTTTTCTGTTTATGAATTCTAATTGTTGCTTGCACAGTGTGAAGTCTGTTAATAATTCTATTTACTTTCTTTTTAAAATTAATCAGGAACAATTGCCTACAATAAAGGGCATCCATTCAACAGAGCAATTCAGTGAGCTTTGGTGGGCATAAACATCCACCAGTAAAACTAAACTAGTACCAAAATGGGGGTAGAGAGGACACCCAGCCCAGTCACAGGGTCCTGCTGTCCGCCCTCACACATGCAGCCCTCAGGCACATCTCGCTCTGAGGATTATTGGTATCTTCTAGAATCCTCTTGTTATTCATTTTGTAGTTTAATTCTTTTGAATTGAGAGGCAATTTTCTTTGGTACTTCTGTCTGTCTGTGTGTCTGTCTCTCTCTGTACCCTTCCCTCTCACCTTCCCTCCCTCCTCCTTTTCTACCTGTTCTACCTACCCTTTGCATCCTGACGGGATGTCTTTCCCTCCCTTTCTTTTTGAAATCTACTGAGATCTGTCTTATGGCCAATATAAAACTTATGTTGATGTAGGTTCAGCTACACTTGAACAGAATTCATGTTCCGTAGGGTTAGACGTGGTCTACTACAGCTATCCTCTGGTTGATGGTGTTTTCCAAGTTTTCTGTATCCATGGTGATGTTTGATTTTCAATTATTGGGGAAATTCTTTTAACATCTCCATTATGGTCCTTGATTTTCTATTCTCCCTCATATTTCCCCAGTTTTTGCTCTGTGAACACTGAACCTCTAGTATCGAGCACATTATACGTAATACATGTACACACGTTTTTATTTATTTGCAGTTGTTTTGCTGATACAGTGAGACTTTTACCACTCTGTAGACGCTCTCCTTGTCATCAGGAACACTTTAAGTAGCATTTTCTTGTTGCTCTTTGTGCCAAGCTCTACCTAGCTGGCCATTAAGAAGTGCATTACTTTAGTTAATATTATCATGGCATGTCTTTTTCCAACCCTATATTTTTAGTGCTTTTTGTTGCATTTTAAGCATGTTTTTCGTGTTGGTCTTACAACAGGTTATTGAAGTTTTTAATCCAATCTGATAAGATTGAACTTTTAGATGCTATTATCTATTCATTTGTCATACTTTTATTTGACTTCATTTCTCTCAAACAAAATTAGTATTTATAGCAAATCATTTTAGTTAACATTGGAAACTAGCGATGGTATGTTTTCATTAACTATCACTCCTGTCTTTAATGCTATTATAGTAATATACTTAGAGATATCATATGTCTAGACATGTTTTTTACTTGGTTTTTTAATTAAATTTTTCTTTTTGTAAAACTAAGAGAAAATTTCTAAGGTTACATTTTTTTATTTGCCGTTAACCCACACACAATATTCAGTTTCTCTTTTGCTTATAAAGTTGATTTGGTGTGTGTTTTGCTTCAGCCTGAAGAAAGAATTTTAAATTTTTTTTTGGAGTAAAGATCTGTTGATAAGGATCTCTTAGAATTTATGTTCTTGAAAATATTTTTATTAAGGCTTCATTCATAAGGCATATTGTCATTGGATATGGAATTCTAGATTGCAATTTTTTATTAATGTCATTTCAATCATTGTCTTCTGCTGTTATGAATTTGGGAATTGTTTCTCTCTATATAATAAATTATGTTTTTCTTGATGTTTTCAAGATTTTTTTCAGAACAAAATGATAGGAATTAACAGTGGTTGTTATATTACATATTGTTATCTTCAGTGAAGTGGCTCAGATTACCAGATGTAAGAATGCAAGATTGATCAAATCATTAAAGAGAATAAAAATAAAAACAAATAAAACATTTAAAACGATACAGACATACCATAAAGAGTTTTTTTGACTTTCAGCACTTTGACTATGAAAGGCTGAGAGATTATTTTATGTTATGTGTTTGGTCTGTTGTACTTTCTAGAAATTAATATTTCTAATATATAGGAAGGTTTTTCACTATTTCTTCAAATAATTTATTTTCCTCCTATTTCTATGTACTTGTCTTCCAAAACCTTGATTAATATTTTCTGGGCAATTACCATGAATAGGGCCTGGGTTTTTTTTCACTTTTCCATAGTTAGGAAGAAATTCTCCACGGTGGGCAGCTTCTGTCTTCAAGACTAGTAAGTGTCTCTTTTGCTACACTCTCTTCTGTCTTTCCCTCATCTAGTGAGCCTTTATTTTCAGTGGTTCTTAGCTCTGAAATTTAATAAATTTTACTTTTTGAGACTTGTCCTTTCACTCATGGGTAGTACTTTCAGTTTCTCTTTACAGTTTTGAGCACACTTGTGCATGTAGGCACACAGGCAGGATGAGCGGGGTGCCTGCTGTGAGGCCTCGGCTTAGTCTGGGAGATCATTTCTACTGATTCCTTCTTCCCAAATCAGTTGGGCTATCACATGTCCACTTTATTGCATGTCTTCTGGCCTTATTTTAAATGCACAGAGCATGTACCGTAGCAACTCTTGGAATCTGTCATGATCTTTTGAGGATTTAGCTGTCAGAGCTCTGGATTCAAATTTCAAACTTGGTCCCCTCCTTACTTCCAGCATGCAGCTGTTGGTATCTGTGATCTGTTTCTTCTGCTGAAAACGGCTAAAGTTTTTTGAGCCCAATTGTCATGGAGTCTTCTGTGAGCTTCTTGTAAAGCTACTTTTATATTTATGCAGTCCCCTCAAATTTCTTTTGATTGTTGGCATGATCTACCTTTTATCATTATTTATATTTATATGTTTAAAACTTTTCTTATCAACAGTGCATCGTTAAAGGTTGCTTTCTGGCCAGCGTGACAATCACTGTGCTTTAGTGGCAGTGTCTGACCATTCACATGTAGGTACATGCAGCATCTTCCCAGCTGTTTTCTAGGTCTATTTCATAATCTTCTGCTTTCCTTGGGCTACTTTTAGAACTCCATCTTAGGAACTTCTTGGTTCTTTGCATTTGCAGCAATTTTATTCTTCAAATGCAATTTTAGCTTACTACGTTTTACCTTTATGTAGTTCTGTACCTGACCAATATCTACACAGTAGATGAAAACTGTACCACATTATTGTTTTTGCTTCAAAACATCAATTATCATTTAAAGCTATTTTAAACTTTAAATAGAATGTTTTATTATCTCACTTAACTACAATTTCTCTCAATTAATTCTTGGAGTAGATCTCTGTTGTAGTGACTATATTTTACTCTGAAATTATTACAGTAGGTTTACCTTATCTTTGCAGAGCTGTTTATAGCACATGTATGAAAGTACTTGCTTCTTTATTATAAAAATATATCTTAAATATGTGCATTTTCTTGGAAGCAGTAATAAGTAATAGTAGTTATAGTTAGTTTCAGAGGCAAAAAACTCAATCTTTAATATATAGAAAGAAATGTTGATGCAGAAGTTACATGTTGAGTTAGTTATTATAGATGTTTTCTTCAAAAGATAATGTCTAATCTGTTTTACTTACTTTGCATGGCTCTGACAGCATAAGCTTTTTAACATTAAGGAATCCATTATTTAATTTGCAGAATCAAAAGAATGTCCACTGCGAAATTACAGCTGGCTGTAGCTCACAATAAAATTACTAGGAATTTTATCCTGACTTCATTGTACGTGAAACCAAGAGACCAGTTTTTATAACTATTCTGATCCTTATAAATCCTTTATAAAGTATTTTTTTACTTGTCAGAGAGTTTTTCACTATTTAGCGCTGATCAGAAATTTATATCTCTCCATCATATCTCTTACTGAAGGTGTACATTCTTTCCTTCCAGTTGAGGCCAGAACAAATTATGAGGATTGGTAAGTGGTCAGTGCTATGCTTAACTGTTAGGATAAGCTAGTAGAGTTGCCCTAATTTGTTCAAACACCTGGCTAGCACTGTTCAATAGGTTAGGGACCAGCATATGGTCCCCATTTACAACACTGCAAATATCATCGTGATGGAGCTTGTGAAATTTAAAAAAGAGTAAAACTGTTTTGATTATAAACTCAGACAGAAGAAAACAAAACAACAAAGAATCCCAACTACAGGCTTAGCTAAGAATTCCAGAGTTTTATTACAGAAACGTCTGATTCTGTGGTGGTGTTAGTTTGATTTTTTTGTGGTGGCATTTTGTTATTTGATATTTTACTTGTGATTTGCCTTTTGTCTGTGTTTCAAATGATACTATAATTACATTTAAAAATAAAACAATACAAAATATATACACAGAAAAGAACATTACAAATTTATGAGCTTTCACTTTTAATCACGAATTTTATTTAAAGTTTAAAAGGTTCATTTCTATGCTATAGTCCTATTGATTAGAAATAAATGTGTACGTGTTTTCCAGTTCAACTGTAATTAAGTAGCAGCCATCTATCTCTGTAAAACAGATGAAAGGGCTGCAGTCAGAGCTGTTAGGTTAATCCAGCTGCTTAAAATGCGTGTTGTGTTTGACCATTTGCCAAAAGAAAATCTGTGGCTACGTGAGCCAGCTGGCGGGAGGCTGGAGGGTGGGACGCCCTCAGCTGACGAGGACGCCGACTAAAGACAGTTTTATAAACTCCGCTTCGAAGATGACGAACAGGGAGAACCTCGCCTTGGCTGCCCAGCAGCTTTGCCAAGCAGCGACACCTTCAGAAGTCATTTTCTTAAAATATCTATTTTGCTTCACGTTATTTGAACTCCAAAATGAAGACATTTACTAATATTTTAAAAACGAGGACTGGGTGTCTGGCTCTGGGGAAGAGCTCTTGCCAAGCATGTGTGAGAACCTCGGTTCAATTCCCAGCAGTGCAAACAACACAACACAACACAACACAACACAAAACACAGCAAAACAAGAACAAAAAAAACATATGCCTAAGAGAAAAAAATTATCAAAATTATATATTTACTAGTTAAGAAGCCTGGGACTGTAATTTTATCAGGCTCCCTATCTCAAGAAGGGGTTGGGGAATTAATTTTAAAGTAAATAACACAAGAGAGAGATTTGTCAATAACTGACTACAATCATTTCACAATGTTGTTTAAAGAAAGACCACTGATAGTTTATTTTTTAATGTTTTCCTTTTCCCCATCATTGAGTTATGTTACATTTTTATATTAGAATAAGCACCCATGCTTATAACCACCAAGAAAATCTTGAATCACTTGGATGCCTTGGCCTTTCTGCACCTGTGCCTCTGTGTGCACGCTCGTGTGTGTGTGAGCGTGTGTGTGACTGTGTCTGCCTGCCAGGTGTCCATGCACGGCTTGCCGTGTTAGCAGGTCCTCTGTCACACTTCCCTTTGATTTTCCCCCACCTGGTGTTTGCTATAGCAACGTGTCTGACCAGCCATTTGAGTTATCTGAGAAGCTGTCAAAAGGCTGAGGAGATTTGGGAAGGTTTCAAACCCTGGCTGAGCCTGCCTCCTCAAGAATAATACTTTATGACAATTTTATTCTCTTTCCCAAACCTCAGATGTTTGGCTTTTTTTTCCACTGTAAAACAGGGGCAAACAAGAAGCTTAGGAGGAGAGGCAATGTGCTAAAAATGTAAAAAATATATATATATATGAATATAAAAAACAAACTTAAAAAAGAAAAATCACAGAAAAGTTTTCAGATTATTAGGTGATAGACGGGATCTGGTTTTACAATAAACAACATAAAAGAGAAATCTCAATTAATGACCCAAAGTTTTGAGTAGTCCACTTAAATCAATATTAGCTTTAACTATTAATATTTGTTTCTGTTATTTTAAAAGGTAGTGAAGTTACATGGCCTTTAAAAAGCGTAAAAGCTGGAGAGGAAAATGTCTGGATCTAGCTCCTGTCTTGTGTTTGCCTGTGAGGACTTCGCTGCCGCTACCCCGACAGCTACACCTCTCCCCGCGCTGCTGTTCTGTTCCTGCCCCCAGCATTGCCCGAGTTTCGCAAACTAATCATTCCTGACCGGGCTAAATACCAGGTAATCAATACTACTTTAGTAAAAGTATATTTCAAATGTTGCATAAGATACATGTACTAAAACCTACATATGTATATATATTTTATATGATTATGTAATTTTATGTAGTATTCAAATTAAATAAAGTACCCTGTATTTTAGCTGGCAACCTTAATCCTTCAGGAAATGTTTTTACAAAGGAAAGAAATGCGTAATGTTCTTTTTTTCATTTTAAAGAGACAAAAAAAACACAATAAAAATTACACAGACTTTCAGAACAAGATGACAGGAAATGCACAATGGTTATTATATTGCATATCTTCAAAATAGCTGCTCAGATGACCAGGTACAGGCATGCAAAATTGATCAAATAATACATGTTTTTATTGTTCTTGGTGTGTTTTGTTTTACATTACTGGTAGTACACTTTGTATACTATTTGTTTCTTTTCTTTTATGCTTTTTTTGTCTGTTCTGGTGGTCATGCGGATCAAAACCAGCAGTTCTCTACCACTGAGCTACATTCCCAACTCCTTTTGTTTTTATTTAGGGACAAGTTTTCACTAAATTGCCCAGGTGGACTCTAACTTGTGACTCTCCTTCATGGTACCTGACTCAGCTTCTTCTTTATTTATTTATTTTTTTTTACCAAAAAACACTTTTGGAAATAATTTTCAATCTGATCAGCATTATATGAGAGTTCTTATTTATATTTGCTTACAGACACTGTGTTACCAAATCTTTGGATTTTGTCCTCAATCTGAGAGATTAAAAAAGGTGTCTGGATGTCATTTATTTTGCATTTTTCTTTCCATGAGTAAGGTTGATATTTTCATGTCTAGGAACAATTTCTATTTTTCTTAATTTTTCTGGTTATCCCTTGCCTACAGTCCTACTGGAATTAGTCTATTTCTTCTCAGTTGCTTGGCACTCTTGGTATGCTTTAACAAGTGAAAAATAGCTCTTCATTTTTTCACTTGTGAATTACCAAATTTTATTCATTTATCACTTTATCACTCTTAGCTTAGAGTGTCTGCATTTGCAGTCACAGTGGAAAAAGCCTTCCCCAACTCAAAGATGAGAAATGAATTCACTATTTTTGGATTTTTCTGTTTTGCTAGTTTGAATTTGTGAAGGTTCCCTGTTAGCTTGATTGACTTGGCTACATTCCTTCATGATGTCTGTGGCATGGAGCCAGCCCAGGGACTAAGTCCTCTGAAATGCTAAGCTAAAATAAAGTTCATCTTTAGAATGCAGGTGTCAGCTATTCTGTCCAAGCAAAAGGAAAGCTGATTCATACAGAATTAGTTTTGCTTTACCTTTAAGTCCTTGATCCACTGGAGTTTATCTTCTTTGCTGTGTTCTGTGGATGAAGCCTTCCCTTTTTTCGAACGGGACCCTCTTTGTTCTGAGACCACTCCTGTTTTAACAGCATCTTGATCCTTTTTACTGTCTCTTCTGCCTCGTCCCTCAGATCTTCTTCCCTCCTCCAGGTCCCTTTCTAGAGGCCACTATTGCTTGTGTTAATTTAAGATCTTGCCTTTACTGTTTACTAACTCTCTTACTCAGTTGGCTCCAGTTTAAAACACTAAACTGTCCCCTTACTGTTTACCTGCCTCTGACATCACAACATCACACTCAATTACGCAGATTTTGAAGCTAAAATGACTAGAAAAATGTCTCTCCCCTTCGTAGTTCTTACTTCCCCAGGTTTACTTGGTTACTTTTGTTGATTCTTTGGTATACATTTTAGAACTAGCCTGTCAAATGATGTAAACTTTACTAACAAATTTGAAAGACTGCTAGAATGACTGTTGCCAGTAATAATGTGCAGCTGACCGTCCTGGTGCTTGTATGTAATCCCAGCTACTCAGAGGGGAGGTGGAGGGGTGAGGGTCTCAAATTCAAGTCCAGCCTGAGCCGCTTAAGGAAAGCGTGTCTCACAGCAAAATCCTGAAAAAGTCTGGAGCTGTAATTCAGCAGTAGAGCCTTTGTCTAGCAGCTGCAAGGCTCTTGACCCCTCCCCTGGATACACACACACTCCCGAGTTGTGTACTTCAAAATCGCTAGAAGAGAGAACTTTCAATGTTCCAACATAAATACATGATAAACATTTTGGGTAATACACATACTAATTACCTTGATTTGATCATTACACAACGTATCACTGCAACCAGACATTACATTGTACCCTACAAATCCACAAGATTATCATGTGTTTATTAAATTAATTAAACTATAAATCCCTTATACATTTATTTGGAGAGATCTGACATATTTACAGTACTGGGACATACTG
The DNA here is from genome assembly GCA_004027595.1 of Dinomys branickii. Lineage (NCBI taxonomy): Eukaryota > Metazoa > Chordata > Mammalia > Rodentia > Dinomyidae > Dinomys > Dinomys branickii. Next base: position 21,537 of record PVLD010010018.1, on the reverse strand, counting down.
TCCAAACTATGATCTAGCTTTACATTCACTTAAATTGGATCATTTTATTTTAAAAGCATTTTAAAGAATTATTCATACAGGCTTTGCACATTTTCTATTGAGTGTGTTACCAGATAGAGTGGTTAAGCTTAATGATGCTAATTGGACGGCCGGTGAGCAGCCCAGGAGAGAAACAAAACCCGATTCTGGATGGGCGTGGTTGTCATGGAGGCAAGATCCTGGGTGCTGTGTGTGGTCCCTGGCTCCTTTCTGTCTGGTTCTACAAGGCTGCTCTGCTTCCTGGCCACCGTGAATAAGCATTTTTGCTCCACCACACCGTTCCATCCTGATGTTCCACCTTAGAGCCAGCCAAGCATGGACTGCGTCCTCTGAAGCCATTGAACCAAATTCAATTTCTCCTCCTGCAAATTGTGGGCATTGGGGAATGTGTCTCAGTGACTGGAAAGCTGAGAAACATCCTAGTTTTTAATGGGGTTTGTTGCTCATGTACATCTTCTGTAGAGGGAGTTTACACGAAAGCTTTGATTATCTGTACACAGATTTTATACTGTGCTGCCTTTCTGAGTTGTTGTCTGCCCACTTGGGGGGACCAAGATTTCCCTGGCAGAGGTTCCCCGGGTAACGAATGCATGTGTGCAAGATGTCAGCAACAACAGCAGGAGGCACGGAGCAGAGCAGGGCACGAGAGCACAAGAGCCTTGTATAATTCTTGAGCAGGCTGTTACCTCACATTTACATTCTCACATAGTGCTGAAACCAGCATGTGCCGGTTTACCTGTGCTAAGTCATAGTTACAGAACTGTGTACCCCTGTGCACCTGAGCTAGACAAGTGAGGTCACATCCTCAGGTGTCCTCAGATGCCCCTGATCTTTGAAACAGTCTGAGTGGTTCCCCACAGTTGTCTTTGATTATAAAAATTTAACTAATTCTACTCTGTTATTTAGGTATATAGTTATATCATCTGAAATTAATCTCATCTTCCAAACACTCTTACTTATGTTTTGTCTCATTGAATTGAGAGATATAGCCAAGGCAATGTCAAATTTTGGTGGGAATGTCTTTGTTTTGAAGTTTCCTGACTTTAAGTAAGGTCCTCAGATTTTATTTTTTTGGCTGAGGTAGATATAGTTCATCACGTTAGAGACACATCTATTGATACCTATTTTGTTAATGTTTTTAAAAGTTAAAAACAATGAATAATAAATTTTCACAATGCCCTTCCAAAATCTACAGAGATGATCGTTTTTCTTAACTTTCTTAACACGGTAAATTGTATTAATAAATTTCATAATATTGAATCTTTTCCATTTTTGAAATAAATTGGACTTGCTTGTGATTTTATTTCTTAATGGATGATTTAGCTGAGCATATTGGCACGTGCCAGTGACCCCAGCTACTCAGAAGGAAGAAGGATCACAAGCTTGAAACAAACCTGAGCAGAGAGACTCTGCCTGGAAATAAAACTTTTAAGAGGACTGGGAATGTAGCTCAGTGGTAGAGGACTTGATAAGTGTACTGAGGCCCTGAGTTCCCTGCCAAGCACTGCAAAAAGAAAAATTAAACCTTGGTGATTTCTCTTGGACTGCTCCTTTGACTAGAGGTACTTTTAGCAGTATCTTTTGTTTTGCTTTGTTTAATTTCTGGGAGGTATAATTTTTTGGCTTTGTTAGCTTCTTCATTTCTAGCTTTATTGCACTGTGATAGGAAAATTGTTTTAATACTATTATTTTTTGGAATTTACTATCTCATTTTAATCTATTGTATATTTAATTTTTTAAAATGAAGCACGTATGCTGCACTCACCCTCTGTTTTGGATGCATTGGTGTATGTGAACAGAGACAGCACACAAGGTTTCTATTGCCGTGTAATAAAGTATAACAGACTTACCGGCTTGAAACATTTCACACTTACTTCCTCGCAGCTTCCCTGGATTCGGAATTCAAGCATGGCTGGACTGCGTGCTCTGCTCAGACTCTCTCAGGCTGTAATCAGGGTATAACCCAAAATGTGTTCTTTCTGGGAGACTTTGTTGGGAGGAACCCACCTGCGGTCTCAGTCGGGTTTCTGGCAGAACTCCTTTCTTTGTTGTGATGGGGCCGAGCATGCAGACATGTGGAACAAGGGCTGGAGGATGCCCAGGTCTGCAGACTGTTGAGACCCTTCCCAAATTACGGAAGCTTTTGCAGGCCTCTGTGGGCATGTGCCATTCAGTGTGCTCCTCGTGAAAACTTAATTCAGCCAGCAAGGAGACCCTCTGTGCTCGTGCCTTCAAACAACCTCCTGTCTAGCAGAGGAGTCAAGGCTGTGACTTCCCACAGCCTGTGCCATGTTCTGTAGGCCAGAGCGCAGGGCAGCGCCTGCACTCAGGTGACTTGCAGACACTTAGGGACCCGGCTATGGGAATGACTGGCGATCCCTTTAACGGGTCTACCACATGTGGTAAAATGGATTCTACCTACTTCTAAAATTATGATATTACATTTTCTCACACTACTTTTATTTCCCCATGGACTATAGCCTGGACCAAGACTACCTCTGAGCTCCAACTGTGTTAAAGGACTGGTCACCCCCCTGCAAAGCCAGGAAGCGGTGATGGCACCAGAAGCTGTGGGACTGAGGTCATGTGAGCATGCCTTCCAAGGGCGCAACCGTCCGGGTTCAGATCCTCTGTCCCTCTGCTTCTGGCCACCATGAGGTGAGCAGGGCCACCCCTTTGCACGGCCATCTTGCTGTCCTGAGTTGGCTTCCTCAGGCTGAAAGCAGCGATGCTGAAGGGACATGGACTGAAACCTCACTCCTAGGAGCCAAGTGACCATTCCCTCCTTTTAAGTGACTCCCTCTGGTATTTTGCATAGTCATCATCATTTGCCTGACTGAAAGTTTTATTCAGATCTTACAGCACCAGTGCTTCCTGCCTAACTATTCCTGCATAATATATAGTTTTGATTTTAAATACAGGGTGTTTTATGTTTTGTAATTCAAGACTTACATCAGAATTTCACCTGGTGGCATTAAAACTTTCTGTTTCGTCTACTGTGTTTACAGCCCGCCCAATGCCAGGTTTCTTAGTAAGAGCATGAATCGTTGTTTTGATTTCATTAGCATGTACCTGTTGCAACTTTTCCCTTGTTTTTATTTGCGGTCTTTCTAATAACCTGAACTTTGCGTTAACATGTGGAGGTAACTCCTGTAACTCATTTGTATTACTCCCAGGACTACATCTGTGTTTTGTTTTGTTTCTGTTTCTGTCTGTTTCAGGTCACATTTGTGACTTTGATGATAGTTCCAGTGTGAGTTCCTGCCTGTCTTCCATTTCCCTCCCAGAGCAGCCCAGTTATTCGGTGAAGGCTTCGTTTTTGTCCTGGTGATAACCATTCTTCCTAGGATGACACGAGACACAGTATTTTAAATTCATGCTTCCTTTTATCTTCCCGACTAGAAGTGATTGTACAAGTTTCATGTTTGTGACCCACCCCCTGTTCTTCCACTCAGTTTCACAGAGCAGTAGTCTCTGTCTCCGTAACTGTTCTTATACTTCAACTGCTTGAATTTTCAGCATTTTACAATCATAGTCTTTGCCCCTCAGCTCTAGAGATGTGACCATCAGCACATTACCCACTCAATGTTTGCCCACCTACTTCCTGAAATTGAAAGTTTTCTTCCTTCTGGTATAGCAGAGCTGCCTTCTCTTCATCATCTCACTGACCGTGGTTTCAGAGATGCCTATATGCACCGCTCATGACCAGCCCTACCTTTGAGCCAGCTTCATCAGGGTATTTTCTTGGTTGCTAGAAACCCCTGGCAAGTGCAGAACATCCACGATCGCCTCCACTCAAAGGGCTCTGAAGAACAATATTGTCTGAATTCTTTTGAGTTCCGCTCAGTATGTATGCAGCCTTTGCTCCAAGAACACTTTCAGATAAGCCCATGTTGGCCTGCTTTCCCTGGAGACTTCACTGCCGTCTCTCCAGAGCCTTTGTATAGATCTGAGGGGCTCCTTTTTGGCAGGTGCAGCAGTGAGTACATAGTGCCTGTCGAGAACACATCAGGAGACTGGAGCATCCTGCTCTTGGGGTTACTTTTGGACTTGTCCTCCTACCTGAGGTCATTTTGTTTACTTTCCTATAATTCCCTAAAATGCTTCAATGCTGCTGTTTTATATAGCATCGGAGCGTGTTGGTTTAATGAAAGGCTTTTTACACTTTTTGGTGCTACTCATATCTAGATTAATGTTATTATAGTAGAAACCACACTGAATAATTTCAGTGGTTTGAATTTGGGTAAGATTTACCTCTGAGCCAGCCCACATGTACTGAAAACGCTGGTGACAGTGTTCTGGATACCCAGGAGGGAGAATTTGTCCGGTGTGTTGTTCATCCCTGGCCTCACTAGTACTATCAAGAAGATGGTACCAAGAAGAGTGTTAAAGTCTGTCAGAATGACTGGAGAATTTTAAAAATTTTCTCCTTTAGCTTATTGAGCTTTTATAGAGTTTTACTAGAGTTCAACAGAATTCAAGACTATTTGACTATTTGACTATCTGCAAATAAATTCAAAATTATACCTTTCTAGTGCACTGGCCATTTTACCATCAGAAATAACTCTGTTTCTAGTAATACTTGTGGCCTTAATGTGTGCTTTGCCTAATATTTGTGGAGCTACAACAGTCAATTTGGGTTAAATATCATGTTTGGTTGTACATCCACAAGTTATAGATCACTTACATATTCTACTTTTAACATTCTGTTCCCTTACTTCTAAGGTATACCTCTTGTAAACATCATATATTTGAGATTTGAAATCCTGAACCTTGCACTGAAGCATTTACTGATGTCCTTGACATGAAATCTATGCCCCATTTACTGTTTGTCTTCTTCAATTCATTTTATACCTTTTCTTGAATTAATTAAGATAGTCAAATATTTATGATTCTGTTTTATTGAATTTTCCCTCTCCATTAGAAATATTGTCTCTCATTATTACAAGACTGATGAAGGTTTATCAACATAACGCAAGTCCTATCCCATTTTAGTATTGCTACTATCAGAGACTTTAATCACACATACAATTTCAAGTACATTTCAAGTACAGGGCATTGTTATTGTCATATGGAAAAAATAGACATTTGGGTTTTACCTATATATTATTCTTTATTCTTCATTCTTTTCTTTATTTCTACCATTTTCTTATTACCTGAAAAGCTCTGGGATACCTTCTTCCATTGACTGTTTTCTGCCAATAAACTGTCTCAGATTCAGTCCTTTATTTCCAAAGGACTGCTTTTACTGAATAAAGGATGCTAGGCTTGCAATTCTTTTCTTTCAGTATGTTAAACTTGTCATTGTGTGTCCTTTGTGCTGATATACTTGCTGCTGGGAATTTGACTCCCTTTAACATTGTTGCTTTTGGGGAAGATATTGTGTCTATATTCCCTTGGCTACTTGAAAAAAATTCTTTTGTCTAACTTTTAGCAGTCCTCTGGTGCTGCTCAGTGTGCAGTGTATGTGTGTATATGTGTGTGTGTGCAAGCATTTGTGTGTGTGTGTTTAATTTCAATTTCTTGTGGTTAAGAGTTCTTATTTAATCTTTGGCAGGTTTTTGTCAGTTTTGAAAATTCTCAGCCATTATGTCTTCAAATTCAGCTTTTGTTCTATACCCTTTTTTATGTAAAGTGCTGACTACACACATTTTTGATTTTTCAAAATGTCCTTTACTTTTCATATTTCCCTTCCTTCCATCTCCCTTTCTTCCTTTCTTTTCTTTCTATGTTTAAAATGCGACTATTTCTTATGAATTTCACCTCCAGTTTACGAATCCATTCTACTGTATATGAACTGCTACTGAATGTATGTTGAATCATTAATTTTTATTATTTCACAGTTCTGGAATTTCCATTTAATCCTGTTTAATAGATAACAGACTCTCATTTTCTGTGAAAAGTTCCATGCTGTCATTTATTTCTGACCCTGTTACCCGGATAACAGTTTATCACCTATGGAGCTGTTGACCATTCCTACTTTTCTCTTGGTTTTGATTACTCGGTTCTCTCTCCAAAAAGCCTGTTGATAGATTTCAGAATGGAAGACCCTGTGTGTCAAACACTGTCACTGTTTGGAAGATGTTGTCTTCACCTGCACGATGCCTTGTAGCAGACAAGCATTCACCCAGGAACTGATGGACCGCTCTCTTCTGGGATGAAGACGTGCAAACTGGGCTTCTTTTAGGGAAGAAGAGTGTTTCCTAGCTCCCCTTATCTTGGAAAATACCGGGCTGGGAGTCCTACCTCAGATCTCCTGTTCGCAGCCCTTCCTTTTGGTCTCAGGCTGAATTCCAGTGTCAGCACCTACAGCTCCTGCTGAGTGACACGCTCCGGGCTGTCCTGTGTCCCGGCTCTGAGGGTCTCCACTGCTCAGCTTCTCCCCTAGCAGCTCTCATCTTTCCCATCCGGCTGAGGAGAAACCAGCGCCTTTGTGGGAAACGTCCGCTCCCTGTCTGCATCTTTTCTCAGGACTCAAATTCTCTCAACTGTGCCCACCCTAGTTGATCTACATTTTTACTTTTTCTCACCCTATTTGCACATGTGCTGGAAATCTCTGTCCCTGCTTTCCTCTTGTCCTCTAAGCCTCAGGCCCCTCAAAACTTATAAATCCCTAGGTAGGAGAAGTGGGGAGAAATGTAAGGTGCACCTCAAAGTCATTTCCACCTCTGAGAAGCTGGCCTCTCAAGTTCTGGGTGCCTTAACTGTCCTACAGTGTCCTCAGAAGGTCATTGCTGCTATTGCTTTTACTTTATCACTGTTTTACAATATCCAAGCAGGATGGGCAACCTCATGAAATCCACTCCTGTGTAGTCAAATGCAAAGATGCTGCCACTTTAGACCACTCCCACTGCTAGCAGCCATGTGAGGCCCACCACTGTTCACCTGGGCTGCCGCAGGATTCTCGTAAGTGCGCACTCTGCTCCCAAGCTACTCCTCTTTACAATCCATTCTCAGCAAAGCACCCAGGAGATACTACAGCAGTTCCGCTAGTTCATGTCAGACGTCTGCCTGGAACTCTGCCATAGCTCACTGTTATAATCAGAGCAAACACAGTTTTCTCTTGCAAAGAAAAGTGATGCAGTGTGGAGATCTGCACAGGCCCCAGACCTGACCCGGCCACATTCTCGCTTCTGCCCCACTCTGCTCCTGACTCTCTGGCTTCCTGCATGTTCCCAGAATGGTCTCTGCTTGCATCATAGTTAGCATTTTTCTCTGTATCTAAATGCTTCTCTCTCCCCTGCTGCAAGATGAACCCGAGAGGAATGAAATCTGAATATTTTGCGTTTCCCATCAACATGTTCCGTGCACTTGGAATAACGCAACAAGTCCTCCAATCATAAGGTGAAAAGTAAAGGCATAGGAAAACTTGGTAGAAAATGGAAATCAAAATCACCTAATAACCATGGAATTTAACATGTCCATCAAATGTTGTTTGAGGATCTACTATATCAGGGCACTAAAATAATAACAAATATGATAGGAATGCGGAGCTGAAAATCTTTTTCCTAAAATAGTTGTAAGCTACTTTCCTCGTGTTCTTGACCTGATGACAAATGTTCCTTCACGGGTCAAAGAGCTTCTACCTTTTTCATTAAAGAAAGAGTCACATGACCAAGAGTAACAGCCTTAGAACATTTGCCTCCGGAATTTTAATTCAGTTAACTCTTCACCATGCCCCTAAACAAGCCAAATCTCACACATAATACAACAGAAGAAACTTTCACTATTTTTACTTTAATCTTATTGACAATGCACATATTTCATGCTTATTCAGGGCTGATCTGACCAAAGCTACAACCTGTATATTCTAGTTTTAGCTATGTAAGGTTTTATTCTTCAGCAAGAAGTGTATTTATAGAATCAAAGAAAGTGCTTTATATACATGATCCATGACTGATCAAAATAGTTATTTTAAAATATTTATCCAAGATTATCAAACTATGTATGTTATAAAAATTTATAATATATTTATGTGTATGTGTTTATCCAGAGGTATACCTACAAAATTACTGTCAGCCCACTTGGCAGCCCAAAAGATTTTTGTGGGTGAGGTCCCCAGGTTAAAGAATACATGTGTGTAAGACACCAGCAACAACGGCAGGCAGCGTGGAGCAGAACAGAGCACAAAGCACAAAGGCACAAGAGGTTCCTGTGTCTTTCTTGCCTACTTCTTATACAGGTTGTTATCTCATATTTACATTCTTACATAGTACTATATCTAGCACATGTGTGTTTAACTGTGCTAAATTATGGTTACATAACTGTATTCTGCTGTGCACCTGCACTAGACAAGCAGGGTCATGTTCTCAGGTGTCCTTACATGTCCTTGAACTTGGAGCAGTCTGAGAGGTTCCCCACAATCACATTCATCCATATATTTACATATCTATCTATCTATCTATCTATCTATCTATTTCTATCTATATTTATCTACCCAAGAATATGCTATCCATGTTCCTGTAATATTTTCTTATGTAAATTTTCAAGCAAGCCTTAGAAATTACCACTGAACTGCAAATGTAGACTTGGGAGAAACCAATAAGCAAAACAGAATGGGAAAAATATTCATCTTAACCCAATAAACATAATTTAGAAGCTTTTCTAATTAACTAACAGCTTCAATTTTGAGAGGCTCTTTATAAAGTCCATTTGGTCATAAGCTGACTTAATATTATTTCATTACTCTCAACTTTCTGCAAGTTATAGCTCCTGTATTTCTCCTGGGCTGGAGAACTTCCGCATCACAGCTCAGCTACACCATCTTTGGGGAAATAGCTAAATCACCCTCCCATGTCAATGTGGATGCATCCCAAACATGTAACTTGCTGAGATCTATCCTCTCTGTATTGCTCCACCAATAAGACCCAAGAGGAAGGAGAAGGAGTTATGACAACACGTTCTTTTCTCCCACGAGCCTTCTGCAAAGAGGACACAGCTGAGTGACCCAGCCATTGGAAGCTTGGGGCACTTCTGGGAAGGTTGGTTCTGATGCCCACTCTCTGGGACACACCCCTGAAAGCCAGACTGAAATCTGCACATCTTCCCTGGTAAACAGTTTCTGAAATGTTTTAAAATAACTGATCACCATATTTAGCTAATTGGAAACACTCCTGAGTTATTTTCTGTGTAAGGCAGCTGTACCAGCAAGGCAGCTCCACAGGGTTTGGTGGAAGCTGTTAAAAGGAGACAGAAACTAAAATCCTCAAATCCTTGGGCAGGGTCCATGCACAGCTGTGGAGTTACTCATAGTCCTACTCACACTTACAATCTCAAAAGTAGTCAGAGAGGCACAAACATGCCCAGTGATAAACACCAATGTGATGGTTTCTCTAAGTGCGATCTGAGGAGAAAACCACCTCTTTATTATCTTATGGTTATCTCCAAATACAATTTCCCATGATTCATTCCAGGATGTGAATTAAATTTGCTGTAGGTCAGTCACAGGAGTCTTCAATTTAGTAAGAACACCAGGTGATTCCTATGCACACTAAGGCTTGAAAACAACTGATGGGCTTTGAAAAAGCAACCACAGAGAACACGAAGAACATCTGTTGATGGTGAGTGACATTGACTCACTCTTCCTCTCTTCAATCTTAAGTTGAATTTTTGTAAATAAAGTTGCTTTTGTTTATGCTACATCTTTTCGATTTTGCTTGGTGTTCTGAGAATCTGTCTGTCGGAAAACCCTTGGATGTACTGTAGATGTACTTTGGAAAAAAATACTAGGCTATGTTTATCCAAGTAAAATTAGAAAGGGCTGAAGATTGAGATGCCAGGGAGTAAAAGAGAATTAACATTTATATTTAGGGCCAAAACATATGCTGGAGAACAGAAATATTTGGCAATGTTTAGCACATAGCTGAAAGTCACAAGAGTGATTCCAAAATCATACAAATTAAGCTCCCACGACTGCTAGGTTGTAATCATCATCATCACCATTGTGAGTATTTGTATTGGCCTCTACCAGTGTATCAAACCCTCTTGCATGCATTATGTTACTACATTATGAGATTGAACTAAGTCTAAATGTCTTATGGATAATGCTTCTTTCTCCTGATATGATTTTCTTGTCCACTTTCTATGTTCAATTCCAGTAAATGTCAAATTCATCCACTCCAATTAACAATGCCAGTAACTTGGGAGTTATTCCTGGCTCCCCCATTTCCAACCAGCAACATACAGTCTGATGAGTTAGATTTATTGACTCCAAGGACCATTTAGACACTCGTAAAAATACCTGGGAAAGGAAAATAACACAGCGTAGTATCTTATGTCCATACAGACTGGTTAGCATTTTGGTGAATGGCCTCAAATACCTGACACTTTTTAGATCAAACAAAAGAAGCATAACTGCTGTCTCTTTTGTTTTCCAGGAGAAGATGGTTTGGGGTGATTTAGCAATGAGTGCAAGTTTCTGTTGCTGATTCCACTAGAGTGCAAGTGGGCAGCAGCTCGTTCAGACATAGTACACAGGGATAGAACCGATTCCTGCAGCTGGATCCCCCGGACATACCTGCTTCCAGGAGCACCTGTCCCTGTGGTCTGTGTGGGGATCAGCAAACACCCAGTTCATTTACCTGGTCATTCAGCTCTTTCTCCAAACTGTGTCATTTCAAAATATTTAGTTTGGAGGTAACTTACCTCCTCTTCTTTTTGTTTTCTACCATAATTGTAGGTTGTTTTTCTGCTTCTGGTATCTGAAAGTGACTCATAATAGGTTAAGATCCTATCCTAACCTCTGCTGAGGTTGGAATATACAATCTTGTTCTTAGTCTTATTTCACAACTTGACAACACTGTCTCCAGATCAACTAAAGCAGGAAGCATGTATTGAAAATACATCACATTATGGGAAATACTTATGGAAGCTCTTCTGGCTGAAAGAAAGTGACCCCATGTAATAATCTAACCTTTGAAAAACAAAGCACATTACTAAGTATTGTAATTATTTTGATAGTTTTAAAATAAAATACAATGGCACGTTTCTTCTATTTTCTATGTTTAACTTATTTGAGATCAATTATGTAAGCAAATGTAGCAATTATACCCCTAACACATAGGTATGTAGCAACCTTGTCAACGACCAGACAAAAGAAGTGGGTCAGACAGAACAAAGCTCCCTTTGACAAAGTTGCAGAGAAAGTGTATAAAATCTGTAGGAACAAGTGAAAAATCAGAAATAGTAAACATGAAGCTTAATGTAGTGAACTCTACTTTATATATATTATATATATATATATGCTTCTGCTTTTAGAGAATTAAAATTATTTAAATTAACAATTATGTAAAAAAATTCTTAGATTTTCATCATATATGGATGTTACAGTTAGTAGAAGCACAAGAAGAGAAGTAAGAGAAAGTTGTAGGAGTACTGTTACTTTGTAAGTATATGTCTGAGTATAATCCTAATTAAGAAGCATATAGAAACCATACAATAGCCCCTCAAACTTTAAAAATATATTGAAGAATCATTTAATTTTTATATTTTTTTGAGGAACACACACTAATGTAAAAATTGTATTCACTAATGTAAAAAAAAGTAGAGACAGAAGAATAAAAAAGATGATGTGTTCTACAAATCACAAGTAAAATGCCAGATGTAAATCCAGCCATATCAGTAACAACATTAAAAGTGTATAAATTTAAAAGGTTGACATAAAAGTCAGGGAGTGTCAGACTGGTTACAGAATAGAACCAACTATATGCTGTCTACAGGAGACACATTTTGGCTTTAAAAACATAAAGTGGCTTGAAGTAAATAGATAAAGACATAGAGCATTCTATCTAAAACTACAAGAAAGCTGGACTGGCCCTATTATATTAGATAAAATATCTTTAAAGCAAAAGTACTGTTAACAATAAAGAGGTACAGTTTACTTGCTAAAAGTATCAATATAAACAGAAGATAAAACAATGATAATCTTTTAGAAATCTAATACCAGGGCCCAAAAGTATCTGATGGAAAACTGACTGACTTAAATAAGAAATATGATATAATGTGATATTTTAACTGGAAATTTGAATACCCCCTTTTTAATAATGAATATAAAAACTATGCAGAAGATTAGCAAGGCAAATAGAGGGAAGTGAAAGACTTGAACACCACTGCATAGAAAAACTAAAATATCCATGTTTTAAAGCACTGCACAGTAGAATGCACATTCTTCTCAGGGACACATTAAATATATATAGAGAGAATATATAAATATATAAATGTGTATATATATATATATATATATATATATGAGAGAAAGGTAGAGAACAACTGTATGTCAACAAGCTGAGTAAATTAGAGTAAATGGTTCTTTCCCTGTAGAAATTCTCCATAACAAGTAAAATAGTAAAAGTGAAGAAGTATACCAAAAGAGCAAATCAGTAATCAAAGACTTCTACAACAGAAAGCACAGTTATCAAATAGTCAATGGAAAACACATGACCAATTCAACAGACATGAAAAAGGCAAGCTCACAATAATCAATTCATTCAAAAATGTAGGAATAGATGTGAATTTAACCTGATAAAGGGAATCCATGTAAAAATCCAACAGCTAATGTAATACTTGAAGGTGAAAGACCCCATGATTTCCCACTAATATATATATAAAAACGAGGGTGTCTGCTTTCATCATTTCTGTTCCATTTCTTATTGAAGGTTCTGGCCAGAGATTATCCCAGAAAATAAAATTAAATGCATCCAGAAGTTGCATTTCACTAAATTAGCAATGAGTAATTTTAAATTAAGCATGAAAAAGTTAGAAATAAATTTATCAAAAGAAGTGGAAATTATGTACTCTGAAAACTACAAAATATTTCTGAAAAGCTAAAGATCTAAATAAATGGAAAGATATTCTGCTTTCATGGGTCAGAAAACTTAATATTGTTGAGATGCAATGCTCTTCAAGTCAATCTACAGATTCAACTCAGTTCTTGCTGAAGCTCCAGCTGTGGTTTGTGCTGATCCAGGAAGAGGAACCCAAAACTCACATGGAAAAAGACAAAACTCAGAATAATTGAAACAATCTTCCACGAGGAGAATAAAGGTGAAGAATTCACACTTAATGATTTCAAAGTTTATAACAAAGCAACAGTAATTAAAAGAGTATGGTACTTAAGTAAGACTTAAGTATGGATCACTAGGATAAAGGTGAATTAATAAATATTCTCATTTCCAGTTAAATGATTCTTGGCTGATGTTCCATGGTAATTCCAGGCAGGAATGACAGTCTGTCCGACACATGGTGATGGGAAAACTACAATACACAAAAGGAAAAGAATGAGTCCAGACAGACCATAGACCCAAATGTAAAAGGAAGTCCTATAAAACTACTACAAACATACAGGATAAATCTTTACAACCATGAAATAGGTAAACTTTTCTCATTTATAACACCCAAAACACATGAAACAAAATAAAAAATCTGTAAATTGTTTTTCACCATAATTTAAAACTTCTGTGTTTCAAAGAATATCATCCTCATAGTGAAAACTGAAGTCAAATGAAAGTAAAGTCTTATAAATTATGTGTCATATCCCTGACATAAGACTTGTATCAAGAATGAAATACTTTCACAACTCAGTGAAATAATATGAACCAGTTGAAACATGAGTGAAGTATCTAAATAGCTATTTCTGGAAAGTTATGTAAATGGCTAATAGTCATGTGCAAAGAGACTTAGCAACTTTGTTCATTAAGGAAATGCAAATCAAAACCACAGTGAGATCACTTCACATCTACTCCCAAGACTACAGTCAAGATGAAGTGAAATCAGACCCCTCACACATAACTGGTAGAAATGTAAAATAGTGTATCTATTTTAGAAATCAATCTGTCAGTTCCTCAACATGTTAAACATGGAGTTACCATATGACCAACCAACAATTATATTCCTAAGTAGAATTGAAAACATATGCTCCAAAAGAGATAAAAACCCAAAAGAAGTGAAAACATATGTTCATACCAAAACATGTACAGAAATGTTCATAGCATCATTATTTATCTTAGCTAAAAACTAGAAATAACCTAAATGTACATAAAATTATGAGTGTGTAAGTACATAAGGTACGTCCACTTGATGGACCTTTATTTAGCCATAAAAGCAATAGATGTGCTTTATGATTTATAAAATTATAATAATTTATAAAATTATTCTAAGAGAAAGAAGCCAGTCACAAAAGACTACATGTTTTATCATCTTACTTATGTGGGAAATCCAGGATAGGGAATCCATGCAGCCAGAAAGTAGACTAGAAGTCCCTGTATCTGTGCTGTTTGGAATGGGACACCTGATAGATGAAGGTTTTGTGTTTATATTTATTCAGCTGTCTTGTGAAGTTTTTCATTTGAGATTTCATTTTTCATCTTGATCGTATTTTGTAATTATATTTACCTAAGTATTTGTCCTTTTTTAACTTTTATGCTTTCCACCAACTACACTAAACTGCAGGTTTATTGACCCTGCATTGCCATAAGATATAGTTAGTGATAGTCTCTGTTGCTTCCTTCAGCAGAGAAGACATGTTCAGGAGCATAGCAGCACCTCCCCCCAGGTTCTACTGGCATCACCCGGGTCTTTAAAATTTGTGCATAGAAGGCCTCACTGAACTTCTGAAGAATGTGCCTCTGAATGCTCAGGCATACTAATTTTCAGATTCCTTAAGGGGAGAAAAAACGACTAATGATTAAAAAAAAGGATTTAGAAGCTATTGAGTACCAGTGCTATGTATGAATATATACAATTAATTTTAAATTTTCTCAAAGAGCTTTGCAGAAAATAGTCCTTAAAATAGCAAGAGAAGTTTGAGAACCCAGTTCAGATGCTACCACATTCAAGAGAGGAATGGTGGTGTTTGACCTAAAAGGTCACAAAGAAAGTCGTTAAGAACAAGGTGTTGGTCAGGTGTATCACATAGTGTGAACCTGGAGTGAGTAACGTCTTCTAATCAATTAGATGTGTATTAGAGTTGAAAGACTGATGACAGAATAGTGTAAAATATAATTCTCAGTATTTGGCCTGAAAATTGGGTAAACTATTATTGACTAAGACCAAAGAATTTAGAACAAGCAAATCTGAGAAGTAGAATCAAGAATTAATTTTGGATGCCTTAAATTTGAAACACTTAATTAGATCTTAAACAGAAAGTTGGATACTGGAGAATAGAGCTTAGACTCAAAGTTAAATCTAGAGAAATAAATCTAAGAATTATCTGTGAATAGACGATATTGAAAGCATGAGATTGTGTTAGAGCATCTGCAGAGTAAACAAGAGGAGATGAAACAGCAGGAAGGGTGTTCACTGCATTGCAGCTGGGAGGAAGTAGAAATGGTGGAACTAAGCATGAGAACGCACCCTTCCACACAGTGCCACAGTGAATTGTTTTCTCAGGGCATCATCCCTTTCAACCAAGCCCTATCTCTGAACAGGAGACTTTTGCAGGAGAGCTTAAATCTAAACCACAACATTTTGCCTCTGGCACTCCACTAGGCTCATGTCCATCTCATTACGCAAAATCCATTTAGTCCATTTCTAAGAGCTGCCAAAGTCTGAACAACTCCAGCACTGCTGAAAAGTACAACTCTGAAGTCTCCTCTGAGGCTCAAAGCAAACTTTTAGTTGTGACTCCCTATAAAAATCAAAAAGCTAGACACTTCCAACATACAATAGCACAGGGTTGATATTTCCATTACAAAAGGGAGGAATAACTAGACAGCAATTAGACGAAAGCAAACCTGAAACTACCAGGGCAAACATGAAATCCTGCAGCTGCATGCTCAGAAAGACAATCAGTGATACCTTGTTCCCAGAGGAGTTGGGAAGGTGAAATATACCAGAACATCTGAAATTGTCAGCCTAGTGCAGGATGTGACTGGTAATTGTGATTTGTCGACCTGACTTGGAGAAGAAGTTCCTAGCAGATTAGGAAAGCTCTGAACGTGTCTACAGATGACTGAGACATAGGCAGCAAACTGAAGATGGAAGCCCCACCCTGCGTGCGGATGGTGCCAACCAGTAGGCTTGTGTCCTGGGCAGAATGCAAAGGAAAATGAAAAGGCAGTTTCCCTGTTCTTCTTTGCAGCCCCACCAGTCATCACAATTGCTTTTGGATATTGGTCTCCAGCTCTTTTAGGCTTCCAGAGCTGACTCTTCAACCTTCCAACCCATACCCTTCAGCTTTTTGATACAGAATCACACTAGACTCTGCAGGGAGGTCCAGGTCTCTGACCTTGAACTGAATCCTCCTGTTCTCCAATACACAGACATCTATTTTGCACCTTTTCACCCTCGTTTCTGCAGGTGTACATTGTATGCCTACTTATAAGTCCTTTATATAATCTAATCATATATTATTTCTGATAAGGACCCCTAACTTATACATATTTTGGTGTTGAGAGTGATCCTAGGGAGATAGAATTGTAAAGATAAATTGGTTTTGTACTTAACAAGACCTCAAGTTGCCACAATCTGTCCTTCAGATGATGTGGAGAGTATGGGCAACCCATAGTGTGATTTGTTTAAGGTAATACCAGTGTAGATCTGTTTGATGATTCTAATTCACCACTTGTGAGATGCAATGAATGTAATGACTCTCTAAACAATAATTTAGAACATTTTTGGAAGGGTTGGAAATATGACGATTCTGATTGATTGCTCTTAGCAGCTATGGACAAACTAGTAAAGGGAAATCCTGAGCTATCTGCATGCTTCTACATGTGATCTAAAGAAGAAACACTCTTTTCTCTAGTCATAAGGCTGAAGTTGTGGAAATCAAAACACAAGTGCTCATAATTCAAATGGCTGAATCACAGTGTAGATTTAATGTCCTTTCTAGAAAGGTATTTGAAGTGTAAGAGAGGGCACTGATCAAAACAGAACAGGGTTCTGTAAGTTGGGATGGAGATATTTGGGAGGAACCTGATGAGGGTGAAGACGCTTAGTTCCTAAGTCCCGATGAGACCATTTTGCCAGCGGAAGAGACACCCCAACTTTAAGTGAAGGAGGCGTCCCTACCCCTGTGCTGTTGCTGCTCCTCTTACCCCTGAAGAAACATCCTCTGTTGTCTATGTAAACTGCAGTGAGGGCATCTGTTATGCTCCCAAAGATCTTATATTTCTTTATTCTTGCAAGCACCAGTCTGCTCTGAGGTGCAGGTATGCTAATGGATTTTAGCAGAAATACAAACCCAGGTCAAACTGAGTATCTTGATATGTGTCCATCAAATAGAGATTCTGAACATAATATTGCAGCCTATAGCTTTAAAAAGTTAAAGTTTGTGTGGCTGGTTGGCTGGACTATGACTCAAAAGGTGGCCCATTATGAATAAGCTAGAGATGCCTGATATTCCTTGATTTACTGTTCATGAGGAGAGTCAAAGGCTCAGGAAATGGGAAAGCTGGAGTGAATTTTCCAGGTAAAATCTCACCCTCCACTGGGAGGATCCAGAACAGATCTGTGAGGAGGAGCAACCTTGAGAAGCCTCATCATTGCTTTTCTCTGTATTTCAAACCTTATGGTGAGGACTGTGATCACTCAACTGGGAAATTTAAAGGTGATGGGTTTAATTGGACCCTGGAGTTGCACAGACCAAAGGACAGTGTCCAGCCATCAAAGACAAGGTCTGCATATTTATCACAATGGGCAGTACAAGCAAGGAAATGAACAGAATAGTCTGAAACATACACAACTTTTGGACTGGCTGATCACTTATGATGTTTCCAATAGTGAAACAGGCAGGGAACCTACTGAATATTACTGGATTTATATAAGCATAAATATTTTAGGACAAATAAATAAAAAGCTACTATAAATCATAGCAACAGGGAATTGTGGCCCCTCAACCACTTCCAGGATGTGAGCCAGTTTACAGACCCAGAACCATTTACATGAAGAGCAGGGAAAGTTCTCTTGAAGAGATTCTACCAAACTGATACTGTCAGTCTTTCTCCCATCCTTCCTCAAAGGGACCTGCAGCCTCCTACCAGAGTGACTGTACACTTGAGAAAGGAAAATGAACAGACATTCTGAGGACTGCTGGACACTGGTTGTGAACTAACACTGATTCCAAGTGATCAAAAGCATCGCTGTGGTTCCCCAGCAAGAATAGGGGTGTGTGGAGGTCAGGAAATCGATGGGAGTCTAGCAAAGACCCAACTCACAGGTGGCTCAGTAGATCCCCAAATCCAGACTGTAGTTATACAATGCATAACCCCCAAAATGAGACTTAGTACTTGTCAGAGTCCTCACACTGCTTCCTTAATTTGTAGCCTGAGAGCTATTTTGGCAAGAAGGTACAAAGGGAATCCATGTGAGTTACAGATACCTGAGAAAATATTAATCAAAAACAATATGGCATCCCCGGAGGGCAGGCAGATGTTAGTGCCGCATTCAGAATGTAGCTCCCACCACAGCCTCACTTAATTCTCCTATTGGCTCCACGCAGTAAGTGAATGGATCTTGGGAAATGACAGTGGATTACAATAAGCTTAATTAAGTGTATTCTGGTAGCAGCTGTTGTACCGGATGTGGTTTCCCTGCTTGAGCAGATTAATGCATCTCCTGATACCTGGGATGCAGCTATTGATGTGGCAGGTACCTTTTGCTTCAAACCTGTCCCTAAGGATCCTGATTATTTTCTTCTACAGGGTGCCACACTGACCACTACATTGTTGACATGACACTCATTGGACCCAGTAAGCACGCAGTAACAACTACTCTGGACTTACTGAATTTTGATGTCTGAGGATGAAAAGCAAATCCAGTGAAAATTCAAGGCCTCTTTACTTCAGTGACGTTTCTAGGAGTCTAGTTGGGTAAGAAGTCCAGACATCTAAACTGGTGAAAGATGAGTTGCTGGCACCTGGCTCCTCCTACAACCAAAAAGAGACATGGTGACTAGGTAGCTCATTTAGACTTTGGGAGCAACGTATTTCTCACTTGGGTGTGTTACCCTGGTCCACTCACCAAATGACTCAACAAGCCACCAGGTTTGAGTAGGTCTCAGAATAACAGCTTGCAACAGGTCCGGACTGCTGCAAACTGTGATGGGGCCGTATGATCTGCGGATCCCGTGGTACTTGAGGTGTCAATGGCACATGAGTATACTGTTGGAGCCTCCGGCAGGCCCCCATGCATGGATAACAGCAGAGACCATTAGCACTCGGGAGCAAGGCTCCGCCGTCCTCTGCTATTAAGACTTGTATCTAGAAGTTCTCCCAAAGCTTTGTGCATTCACATGCAGGGCATGTGGCAGTGACCGGGTCATGGGTGTGCGCTACCTGATCATGGGTTTATGACACTAGACCAGTCCCGTGATCCTTTCAGTATAGCTTTGAGTGTGGATGGTGGACTTCTGAAAGAGAGATCCACCCTGGGTGTGGGTGGCACCAATCAATAGCCTATATAGGATAGAAAGAGAAAAAGCAAGGAAGGCCCACTGCCTCCTGCCTGCCACGCCATGAGCTTTTTCTATTCTGCCATGCCCTCTACCATGCCCCTCTGCTATCTTTCCCTACCTTGGAACCAGTCAACCTTGAAGTAAAATCCCTACAAATTGTGAGCTAAAATAACCCTCTCCTTCGTTAACTTGTAGGTTGGGTTTTGTGTCCCAGATATGACAAGGTAGGGAATCTGCAGATTAATACTCTCCCTTTGAAAATTGCGCCTGGCCTGATATTGGGTTTTATAGAAAGAATACTTGATAACAGAACACCAGGTTATCAAGTAACTTGAACTGGCCATCCTGAACTGGGTATTCTCAGATGCACTGAGTGATAAAGTTGGCTGTGCACAGCGACATTCCAGTATTGAGTGAAAGTGGCATACACTCGATTAGGTAGAGCAGAACTGTAAGGTGCAAATTAATCATGGGAAGAAATTGCCAGATGTGTGCTGTTCCTGCTCCTGCACTGCCTTCTGTCCTGCAGCACGAGCCTGTGGCCTCGTGGGTATACCACAGGGTCACTTGACAGAGGGAGCGAGAACTAAGACCTGGTTTCCAGATGGCCATGCACCTATGCAGCCCCCGCCTGCGGCGGACAGCAGCAGCACTACAGCCCCTTTCTGGGATATCCCTGCAGGACAGTGGTGAAGGGAACCCTTCACAGTGGGCAGAACCTCAGGCAGTGCGCCCGAGCAGACATTTTGCTTGGAATAAAAAGTGACCAGACGTGTGACTACAAACTGATTCGTAGGCTATAACCAAAGGTCTGGCTGGATGATCAGAGTCTTGGAAGAAAAACGACAAGAAAGCTGGTAGAAAGATAATTGAAGAATAGTTACGTGGATAAAACTCTCCATACGGGCAGGGGATGTACACACATTTGTGATGAAAGAGGACTTTAATATCAAACGGACTAGATGGTCCATTCTTTGGGTAGCATCACTTTAGTCCTCAGCTAGCCCAGACACTGCACATGGCTTCATGAATAAAGGTGGCAATAGTGGCAGGGGTGGAGAATATGCATGGGCTCATTAACACAGTGACTTGTACTCACCGAGACTGACCTGGCTAGAGCCACTGCTGAGTGCTCAGGCTCCCAGCAGCTAAGACCAACTCTGAGTCCCCTGTGCAGCACCATTCCCAAGTGATCCACCTGTAACATGGTCACAGATGACTGTACTGCACTGCTTCCATCCTGGAAAGCACAGCACTATGCCCTGACTGGCGAAGACACTTATTCTGTGTATGGATTTTCCTTCCCTGCATGTAATGATTCTGGCAAATCTACCATACATACTTACACAGTGCCTCACCCACCACCACGCTGTTACACACAGCTTTGCTTCTGCCCAATGAACACATTTCATGGCCAAAGAAGAGAGGTAGTGGGCACATGCTTATGGAATTTACTGATCTTGCCACGTTCCTCTCTACACAGAAGCAGCTAGATTGATAGAAAGGTGGAAAGACCTTTTGAAGAGGCAACTATAGAACCAGTTTAGTGGCAATTCTCGCAGGACTGAGGGAAACTTCTCAAGAAGGCTGTATGTGCTTTGAATCAGCAGCCACTATATGGTACTCTTTCTCTCCCAGCCAGGATTCAGGGGTCCCAAAAATCAAACAGCAGAAGTGGGAATAGTAGCCCTCACCATTACTCCTAATGACCTACTAGCAGAATTATTTCTTCCTGTTTCCCAAACCTTATGTTCTGCTGGCCTGGAAGTCTCCAGAGGGAGAGGGATTATACCAGAAGCATAACAACAATTTCATTAAATTGGAAGCTACGGACTTCCGGGAAGATGGCGACCGGGTAGGCAGCAGAGAGAGAACCTCCCAGAGGATTACCACCCAAACAACGAAATACAGCAATATGAAGACAGAAATGAGGACTTCCGGGAAGAAGACGACCAGCCGAGAGAGCGAGTGCGGAGGGAAGAACGGCTTCAGCTCCTGAACCCGACAGAGAACGCGCTACTGGGACAAACTGCACCAAACCGGGCAGCGCTCCGGGATCCCGCTCAGAACCCCACCCCCGCAGCCAGCGCTGCGCGAACTGGAGCAAC